>CM067527.1:11295000-11330000 GCA_034509925.1 Hirudinaria manillensis
TGTGTCTGTATTGTATTTGTTTGTGTCTGTATTGTGTTTGTATTGTGTTTGTATTTGTTTGTATTTGTTTTGTATTTGTTTGTATTTGTATGTATTTGTTTATGTCTGTATTGTGTTTGTATTTGTTTTGTATTTGTCTGTATTTGTATGTATTTGTTTGTGTCTGTATTGTGTTTGTATTGTGTTTGTATTTGTTTGTATTTGTTTTGTATTTGTTTGTATTTGTATGTATTTGTTTATGTCTGTATTGTGTTTGTATTTGTCTTGCATTTGTTTTGTATTTGTTTGTATTTGTATTGTATGTGTCTGTGTTTGCTTGCGTTTGTTTGTGTTTGTAGTTGTTTGTATTTGCTTCTATTTGTCTGTGTTTGTACTGTTTTGTTGTGTTTGTATTTGTTTGCAATTGTTTTGTATCATTGGATTTCTGCCCCATTAAATGCGTAATTACTTGCATCACTGGCAATCTGATGTGAGGTTATTAATTGTTTGTGATCAATAAATATTAAAAAATATTTTTAATTTTTATGATCCTTTAGTATATTAATAATATTATATAAATAATATATAATATAATAATAATAATAATAATAATATTAATAATATTGTATATTAATAATAACAATAATAATGATGATGAAGATGCCTATGATGACATTATGAAATACTGGTTATGCAATTATACAATAATTATTATTTTAATGATTTTATTAATAATAATTTCAATAATTGCATAATACAATACAATATAGTATAATAATATCATATAATACAATGCAGTTTAATATTGTAATAACAATATTATTATTATTATTATATTTATTTATTATTATTATTATTATTATTATTATTATTATTATTATTATTATTATTATTATTATTATTATTATTATTATTATTATTATTATTATTATTATTATTATTATTATTATTATTATTATTATTATTATTATTATTATTAATTGGTAAAACCTAACAACGGAAGTCATACATAGGCCTGCAGTACCAGATACTGATCCGTTGAACTGGAGACGTGGATTCCCATTGCAATCTGTAAAACGTACGTTGATTGGTTTTTATCGATCATCAAAATAAATTGAGAACATCGCTCTTAAGGATTACGGTGACTTCGAATGATGATAGTGATGACGACGACGACGACGACGATGATCATGATTATGATTATGATTATGGTTATGATTATGATCGTGAATAAGACTTTACGGTCTCCGTCCTTCCAGGAGATTCTTCTTCAGAACTTTGCATACGTTTTAAAACGGAAAAAATCAACAGGAACAAAATTAACTGAAATCAAAAACTGGAAAATCAAACATAAAGCGAAGGTACGCGACGCCATCTTGTGACGGATTGTGACGTCACCTTATGACGGATTGTGACGTCACCTTGTGACGGATTGTGACGTAGATTCAGCGCCATCTTTCCTTGGGGTTTCATCGATCCCTTGACATCTAGAGCCTTCTAGACGGATATAAATGCTGAATCATTACTTGACCTCTTGACCCCATTATAAAACATTGCGACCTTTGAACCGGTCGAGGGTCGAGATGGATTACTAGGACATAAATCGACAACGGTGACGCAAGATTTGTCATAATTGGCTGAATTCATGATTAATTAAGCAGTTGCTCATGAATAATTAATAAATTATTATATTTACAATTATTATTATTATTATTATTAATTGGTAAAACCTAACAACTGAACCCATTATTTAATTGTAAATAATTATAATTAATTGAGTCGTGAATTTTTAAGTGGCCAACGATGAATAATAATGTAGATGGTAAAATATAAATTTCAACATTAATTTGGACTTCACCAACTGTAGTTGTTACTCTATAAGTTTTCTCTTATGTATTTTAATATATTATTTTAAAATTAGTTATATCTTGATGTATTATGTTAAAATAGTAATATCTTGATATATTATATTATATTATATTATATTATATTATATTATATTATATTATATTATATTATATTATATTATATTATATTATATTATATTATATTATATTATATTATATTATATTATATTATATTATATTATATTATATTATATTATATTATATTATATTATATTATATTATATTATATTATAGTTGCTGATGTCTTTCTCGTTGAATACAAATTTCTTCGCTGTAAATCAGATTTTATGGAGGCCTGTGTCATGTCAATTATATGCTCCAGCGGTCTAGCAAAATAATAATAGTAGTAATAATAGTAATAATGATAATATAATATAATATACAGTGTAGGATCCACAAATATACCTCAAAATTCCTTTCAATATAATCAATTTCAAGCAATCAGGCTAATCTGATTTTCAAAAGGTAGTTTAAAATTTATATTATTCATTGTTTCACCACAATTCGTCAATATTTCAATAATTCCATGCATCGTGTGATTTATTTGTCCTGTTGAATTTCGTAATAATCCGTTAATACACAAATAAATGTGTCAAATAATCATGAAATTAGTCAGACCCTAACCCAAGCCCTACCCTAACCCTAACCCAAAACCCTAACCCTAACCCGTGACCCTAACCCTAAGTATAACCCTAAGCCCTAGTCGAGGCGAAAATCTATTATGGTCAACTATTTGGATTATTTGCATCTTTTCACTTCTCAAATCAAATAAACTTTGCTTCTGCTTATAAAAAGAAAACAATAAGTCCTACCTTGTTGCATTGAAAACACAAGGGATGTTATTATCCGAGTAAGTTATTAATAAATTAATAGCTATTTATTATTACCTATTAAAACTGTAATCATGCCCATTGACGTCCAATGCAGGTATACAGTGTAGGTATCTCTGCTTTGGGTAAGAATAGTTAGCGTTAATATGTTATTCAGGCGAGTTTCTCTTTAGAACAATGTTTTATTTAAAACCAACAACAACAACAATGCTGAAATCATAAAGTCATTTTGATCTTCATTTGTAAATAATTCAATCTTAAATAACAATTTAATAATAATTTAATAATAATAATTCTCGTCCAACGATTTCCAGTCACCAAAAAACAAATCTTAAAAATTGTAAACGTCTTTTGTTAATTCTCCACAAAGACGTCTCTTTAGCAGTACAAAAAGCAGTTAAAGTTTGTATCAAAACTATTGCTGTTACTATTACTCTTGGTAACTACAGCTTTAAAGAAGACGGTAAAATATACAACGACACCGATGATTGCTAATATTCCCAGAACAATCCCAATGATAGATAGGACGTAGGAAGCTGTCAACATTGATCTTGCAGAGGTCTCGTCACCACTTGCAGCCGAAGATTGGCCTACCACTTTGAAAATAATAATAATATTAATATTAAAAATTGTAATAATAATAACAATTATAAAAATAATAATAATAATAATAATATTGAATAGATTGCTGAATTAGAGACTATTTATGGTATTATTCTCCTTTTTTTTAAATAAAATTCTCGTAAATGTGTACTCACTGGCCACAATAAAAGCAATAAATCCAAAAATTGCTCCAAAGCACCAATAAGCCATGCAGGACAAGACAATCGCTCCAGTGAAATTCAAGTACGTCCTGTTACCCAAGTAGATTGGTTGAACCTGAGATGGTTGAACCATTACCATATTAGAAGAGTTGACGTTGTTGTAGACGGCATTCTGATTGAATCCCATTGGTTGAGGGTACCCAGGTACGGGGTGCCCAGGTAAGGGGTACCCTGTATGTTGAGGGTAAGGTGCACTTGCTGTTACCCCAGCGTTTGGTGTATATGGCGGTGGATTTGGAGGATTTTCAGTTTTTTGAGGATGCGCCATGTCGATCCTAAATCTGAAAAAAAAAATTACATAGTAATAAATTAATAAATAAATTAATATGGATATATTTGAATCTCGTATAATATTCTCATTATTAATTACTTACCTTAAAGCTTAGTTTCGTTTTATTATTGATTAACTGGATATCTTTTATAGAAATATTTTATGTTGTTTCGAACAAAATCGTACCTTTACTGTCGAAAGATATGCCCGAATAGTTTCGTAAACGAGCTGGTATGAGCAGGACAGTACATGAAAGGCTGGCCATGGATTGATTGATGGCAGCCTGTTTGTTTGTGCTTTTCATACTGAAAAATAAACCCTTCATAAGAAATTTCAACGTCACAAGACGAATCTTCTTCCTGGTCCAAAACTTTCCAATGCTGTTTTTGAATCATGTAAATGTTGTGTATCTGTTTCTTGTTAATTAGACAGACATACTGGATATTCGAGCATATTCTTGTTGCCAACATTTCTTGCATTTGTTGAATTTGAAATATTAAAATTAAAAAATAAGTCGTAGGACGTGACTATAATCTTGACAATCGTAAATTCTTCACCTTGATAACATTTTGAAGTATCAAACTCCAAAAATAAATTGAAAGTCAACACAAAGAAACCAATTCTCAACGTTCGTAGCGCTCGTGGCCGTTATTTGAATTACTTAAAATGAATTATTTGTCGCTTCAATTGAACTGGTTTGACTCAAAATAGATGTTTAAATTGTGAATAAATAATCTATATAATTAAAAATGTATGTTTGTATGTTTGTATCATGCAAATGTTCTCTGAAAGTACTTGACCAATTGCTTTGAAATTTTGACACAACATAGTGCTCGATTAGAGGTGTTTATATATAGATTTCATGTATATGCCACAACTATATCATGTAAAGAATACGCTTTTTTCGAAAATCCTGTCATCTTGAAACGATAATTTATTTATTTATTCAAACTATAACTAGAATTATTTGCACTAATTGCTCAATTATCAGAATTTATTAACAAATGAGATATAAAAAAAAATCTCTGATAGCTCATTGACCATGGTAGTGATAAATTTCCCGCCAATCCATCATAGGTACGAAATCGTCTGCTAGCGTCCAACACGTGCACGACATAAACCACGACAATTAAAGATCGGCAGGGTTTTCCCAAGGAGATATAAATAACCTCAGGCCATAAATATCACTTGGTATTTTCCAGAAATAAGATCTTAGGATCATTCCATTAATGAGAGGATGGACAGATGGATGGCTGGATAAATGGACGGACAGATGGATGGAGAGGTGGATGGATGGATGGATGGATGGACGGATGGATAGGTGATTGGAAGAATAATTAAATGGATGTATGAACGTTTACTTGACTTTACAAAGTCATATCTTCCAGGTCGCTAAACTCTCAATAGCGACACCTGGTGGCAGTTACGATGAGGAAAGAACTTGGTTAATGGTTTTAATGCCACTTTTACACTTTCTCGGCTTCATATGGAAATTGAAGAATTACAAATAAAAATGTTTTTTTTTATCAATTTTAACAAATAGAAGTGATTTTATTTGATTGAAGGAAAAACTTATATTATTATTTAATAATAACCACATATTATCATTATTATTATTTTCAAATACAATTAAAAATCAAAATTACAACAAAGACAATAATAATAATAATAATAATAATAATAAAAATAAAAATAAGGCGAACATAGCGAAATTTTGGTTTAAAAACATTTAATGAAAATTTTATTCTAACAACAGTTTGCAATGGATTCACACTGTTTATTAAACCGCATATCATTATAATATTAATTATTAATTAATTATCAATTAATATCAATTAATTATTATAGTCATTAATATAGTAATTAATTTTATTATGCCATTAAATCAAAACAATTACAATATTTACATGTCTCACCTTACTAGGCAGAAACGATATTACATTCGATGCGTCACCAACGAACAAAATCATCATCATCATCGTCACCACCATCAACAACACCGACAACATCATTAACAACAACAACAACATCATCATCGTCATCATTACCATCATCAATGACAACAACAACAACAACAACAACAATAACAACAACAACAGAGACCCAAATATTGGAGTTTCGAAACCCCTGCGCTAATTGGTCGAAAGTTGGAATAATTTCGGAGACCATTAAAGAAAGACGTGGCGCTGATTTGGCGCCCCGGCGTCTGGATTATCTGACGCTCGTTTTCCGTGGGGTTTAACGCTGCTATGAAAATTTCAACGACCCAGTGGACTGTGAGAGAAAGATAAGGAGGGTATTCTTATCACGCCCTGTTGTCGATGATGATGATGATGACGACGATGACGTTGACGATGATAATGATGACGACGAAGATGATGATGATGATGACGATGACGTTGACGATGATGATGATGACGATGACGACGACGACGATCATGATGATGATGATGATGACGATGACGACGACGACGATTGTGATGATGAAGACGACGGTGATGCCGTGTTTGGATAAAGTTGTCATCATCCGCTCGGAAATTTTACAGTTTTGTAAACGTTAATTGCCATTTTATTCCTCGTAATGACGTCATCATTGTTGTCTTAAATTCAATTTTCCTTTTTAATGCGATGTATTCCCGAGAACTTTCTGGGTTTTTTTCCTTTTCCTTTTTCTTTCTTCCTTTCTGTTCAAGATGAATGGGAATTTATATTATTATTTTATTATTATTTTATTATTATTGTTGAAAAAAACATTTGTTATTTTATTATAAATGTAATTTAAATCTTTGACATGAAATATTACGCTACTATACGCACCATCATCCCGCTTTTCCTCGTCATCTCGTATTCATCATCGTCGTCGTCATCGTCATCATCATCATCATCATCATCATCATCATAATCCCTGACTTCACGATTTAATTTATTAAAAAAGTTAATCATTATACGCTGATGTCCTTGATAACTTTAATACTTATAATTTATTATTATCATTATTATATATTATTATTATTATTATTATTAATATTATTATTATTATTTCCATTGTTTCCTCCCAAAATATTTCCCGAACTCCTGCAGAAAATAAAATGGAATTAAAACTAAAAATTGGAAAAAAATCGACTCTCCATCTGACTTTGCAACCGACAAACGCATTGTTTATATTACGTTTAATATCGCCCGAACCATAGAAATTGGATACTAAGTCAGACTAATAGTTCTTGGGTCGCTGGTTTTGTACAGATTGATAATAGGGCAGTTCTGAAAAAAGAGCGCATTTTCCTGGCATATTTTTTTTTACATTAAGAGGTTTCATAATAATAAGGCGATAATAATTGCCTTGTAAAATATGAACAAATAAATAATCGTAGTTGTGCTAGACTTAGTGGTATTGTTACAATTACTGTTACGGTAATAATTAAAATTTTATTGTTATATACATATATAATACAATGTTTTAAGCTTAAAACGATAATATGTAGACTAGGTTATTATTATTATTATTATTATTATTATTATTATTATTATTATTATTATTATTATTATTATTATTATTATTATTATTATTATTATTATTATTATTATTATTATCATTATTATTATTATTGTTGTTGTTGTTGTTGTTGTGAGTTTTAATTGCACTTGAAAATGAAATTAAATCGATCATTATCATCGCCTTTGTTGCTGCAACCTTAAACCCTGAATCCCCGGTAATTTCACTCCTCCGCACCATCAATCACTCTGTTCCATTGATGAGCAAATGAACAACAAACTCGGAAACCAAGAGAAACCCTTCTCTCTCTCTTTTGTAGTTATTAATTACCCCACTTGGGGACCCAAAGGGTGGTCGCGGGTCGATCCAAGATGGGACCCTGGTTTGGACGGCGGTCTAGTTGCATGTTTGACATGCACTGGATTCTTGGTACTGCCATGGATGGATGAACGGACGGAAAATGGATGGTCGAATGAAGTATGTGAGACGTCAGAGTGGTTGGATTATAAATTTATTTCAATAAGAAATCTTTTATTAATTAAACATTTTAATCTTTGTGGTATTTATTAACAATAAATTATAATAAATTATTAAATTATAATAATAAATTAAATTATTATAATAATAATACGTTCAGTGTAACAACACAGTAGCTTATTGTTATCGAGGACTAATGAAAAGATATCGGTCAAGCTAAAAGGAAGTGACGTCATCAAAACAAAGACAAATTAGTTGATCACGTGACATACTCAAAAACTTAGTCATCTAGGGCACTGATTAAAGAGGAACACGTTTTTTGGATGGATGGATGGATGGATGGATGGATAGATGGATGGATGGATGGATGGATGGATGGATGGATGGATGGATGGATGGATGGATGGATGGATGGATGGATGGATAAATGGACGGACAGATGGGTGCCTGAATGAGTGAAGGAAGGATGAAGAAAACGAGAGAGATGGACATATACATATACATATACATACAGACAGATACAATCACAAACAAGGATGATGCATACAGGTCATAAAATATGCAAGACAATTATGAATATTGTGAATTACGACCGACATACAATGACACCGGGATTATTACTGGAAACCCTCTCAGATATTCTCTCATTATTGATGACGACGACGTTGATGATGATGATGATGACGACGATGACGATGATTATGATGATGATGATGATGGTATTAGTGCTGGTGATGATAATGACGACAAGAATGGTTTCTATAAATGTAATATGACTGACAATTTGAAATGAACAATTTGGTGACATCATCATCATCATCGTCGTCGTCGTCATCGTCATCATCATCATCATCATGTGCAGTCTTTTTATTAAAGCCTAATTGAGGTTCACTTGATTCATCAGTCTAATATTATTTCCATGAAATGATCTTTTATTCTCAATTTCTCCAGGCATCTTTCATAGATCGAATGTCATCGCCATGATGGTTAAATTGATGTTCTGGGATCGCTATTAATGGCCATCAATCTCATCCACCCACCCATCCATGTGTCCGTCCGTCCGTCCGTCCATCCATCCATCCATCCATCCATCCATCCATCCATCCATCCATCCATCCATCCTTATGTCCGTCCGTCCATTCATCCGTCCATCTATCCATCCATCCATCCACGTCAATCCATTCTATCAATCTCAACAGCTCATCCATCGCTCCATCCGTCTATCCTTCCAATTCCTGTTTCATTTATTTATCTGCACTAAGACTTCAACTCCTTTCGAATTCCCTGAGGCAGCCCAGGAATGGAAAAAAAATTCAAGCGCTCCACTGCGTTAACTCGGTTCGATCGAAGGTCGATTAAAGTTAACGCCGTTAATCTCCAGTTTAGACGAGCTCAGTGCAACCGTGTGTGTGTGTGTGAGCAGTTCGTTCTGCAAGATTTGAAATCATTCCTCGCCAGTGATGACATTTTTTTCTCCTCAAAGATTCGAAACATTTCATTCGTATGCCTCTACACGTCACGACTTCAGTGATCGATGAACCGTCGAGTGAAAGTGAACGAAAGGTGGGATGATGAGTGGGCGAGTGAGTGACTCAGTAAGTGAGTGAGGGGGTGACTGAGTGAGTGAGTGACCGAGTGAGTGAGTGACCGCTAGGCCACCGCTGGGGTCTTCAAGAAGATAGATGGAATATATAAAGGAAGGACAGAAGAGGGACTGAAGAATGTCCATTGCCTCCTGATTTATGTTTATCCAAGGCAAGGTCGGGTTGAGAGTCATTCATCGTCTACATTTTATGCCTCGAAAGCATCCATAATTGTGCCTGTAGAAAATAGACTCTAATTATAACTTATTGCTGTCATCATTTGTAGACTCCTGGCTGTTTTTATTGTATTGGCAAGTGCTCTATGAAACGTAATAGCAGAGATTGAAATGAAACAAATCGTTGTTAGTAATGGCTGTAATCATAATGATAATAATAATTATTATTATTATATTGTCATTATATTATTATTATTATTATTATTATTATTATTATTATTATTATTATTATTATTATTATTATTATTATTATTATTATTATTATTATTATTATTATTATTATTAATCATAATTTATTATCTGAACGAATGAATTCCAACAAAGTCGAGATAACAAAAAAGTTGAATGTAACTTTAAGCAACTTCAACCACATCGGAAATAGGGAGATTGTGGACCGCAACCACAACAATAATAATATAATAATTATGATGCTTACTTTAGTTTTTCGCGATAAGGACGAAAATGATAATAATAATTATTATCAACGTAAGTTGAATGAATTAAGAACTAATAAAACAAATTGCTAACATTTCAAACATAAACGATGTTTTTATTTTTAATTCGCTTGTCCTACTGGCCAAAATTAAATATCGATCACGGGGCGAGTTGCGAGAACCTTGCGCAATACAAATGGTCACACAATTTCATTTTATCGAGCAATTATTGCGCAATTTAAACCGCTTTCGTCAGAGTTTATTGTCGCAAAGTGATTAAAAAAACCTACGCAAACACAAGTAGCCAAATTTTTATTAAAAGAATTAAGCTTTGAGTGCAAAAACAAAACGATTAAAATCCAACTAAACTCTCTAGACGTGCCTTGGGTCTGCTTTGCTAAGACAAACAGACTAGTTTTGTCACAAAGAAGTGAAATTCTTAAAGCTGATGTTACTTTGCAGCTGATAATGACTTCCGCAAACTATGGCAGCCGTTCATCCCTCATGCAATTATTAAGACATTTACCAGCATTTAGCAGCTTTTGTCAAATTTAAATTCAAAATTCAGCATTTAATCGTATATCTGCCTTCAAAAGAAAGCTTCTAAGTCAAATTTTCAGCGGTTTAGTACCGAGTAACTTTTTGATCCCACACAGCTGGGGTTATTGTATAACTTCCTTGAATTAAGCTCTTTTTTAAATTTTATAAAGCGGTGTTATTGTTGAAGGGATTAACGTTATTTTGAATTAAATTTACTAAATAAGTATTGCTAAATTAACTAGATATCTTGTACTTGAATGTACATCAGAGTTGTAAGCACTTGTAATACGAATTCCTAGGGTTGCAATCGAAGTTTGAAAACGGGCGTATGAGCTTTTATTCAATTAACTTTCAAGGTTGCTCTTATTGCTGTTATAATGATCGAATATTCAATTGTTGTCGACGCAAGAGATTGAAATTGTTTGAATCATTCTCAGGATATCGAAGATGATGACAAACTGCCTGCTTCTAGTGGTCCTTCTTTGCTCGGTTTCCGTGACGGAAAGCTCATCAGAAGAGCCAGAAATTATTATGGAGGTGTTCAGTCCAGACGATCACAACTTGAGGACTTGGTACGACTTGATAGAATCTGCCAAAGTATCTCCCGGAGAGGCTGACCGGAAACTGAGGGATGAGTCCTGCAGTGGGTCTCTCTCCGAAGTGACAGATCGCAACGAAACGTTCAGCATGTGTAAAGCCTATAAGGAAGCCATGAACAAGAGTGGCTGCGTTAGTACAGTGGAATTTTACATGTTTATAAGTGCAGATATTGTGATATTTAAGTCTTCAATGAAGGAGCTTTTTTTAAAATATGGACTATTAAAATTAGTTTGCTTCTCTTTTCTGACAATAACCAGTTAAGGCCTATATTAAGTTATCTTCTAACATTACATGATATTGCTTAATCTCTTTAATTGTTTTATTTCTTACAAAACCACTTGATATTTCTCCTCATAAAGCCCTCATATCTGCCAAAAGCGGAATGTGCCGTAATCTACATGTACTCCACAACGTTTTACCGAATCTACAACGACATGTGTCGAAACAGGACCTGGAAGCCTTACCTGGTCTTCACTTCTCTGCTCTTCAGTGCCATGAAAAAGATTTCCTTTAATGTTCCCCTTCCTAAGAACACCATCCTGCACAGAGGTCTGGAAAAGGTCTTCGTCATCAATGCAACAGGTCGCTTCTACTTCACCCAATTCGTATCGACTTCTTTAAACAAGTCGGTTGCCGAACACTACGGCAACAAGACTCTCAATGTTTTCATAGAAAAAGTTCCGAAACTATCTGCAAGTCTAGAAGGTTTGACGGAGATAAAAGAATATGAAGTTCTTTTGTCTCCCTTTGAATCCTTCGAAATGATCAATAAGACTGGGAGGATTATTTACCTGAGGAGTTCTGATGTCCAAGACTTCCTTACATCTCCTGCCAGTCCTCTCTTAACACGGCCCTTCTTCCAAGGAGCAATTATACTCATTTTGTTTTTTATGAGAAAATACGTTTTAATCGGTTATTAATAATGCCATCTTAGTTCGTCCTGTAATTGGTCGTAATAGATCTCTAGTAAATTCAGTACATCCACATCTAACGTTGTACATTGAAGTATTATTTTCAAATCATCATCTTAAATCGTAGAAATATTTGAATCGAGGATAACTATTTTTACACGAAATCCTTTTTATTCCTAAGATTAAACTTTATAACTGCAAGGGACTTTCATTTACTTTCAAGACAACGTGTAGTTATACCAACTTATCGGTTATCACGTGAGAAGATTTTAAATGCTCTTAATTGTTTCAATAGAAAATTATTATATTCTCCACTTTAGGCTTTATCACTTTATCTATCACTTTAGGCTAAGTTATTTGCAACGACATTTTACAATGGTTAAATAATTATAAATGCAATTATTGTAGGTCTACATTATTTAATAGTATTTCCTTCCTCTGATCTGATACTTTATTCGCTAAAATCCAGAATTTCAAAGTCTAAGAAAATCTAACCAAATGTCTCCTGAACCTGACCACAGATATCGGATATACTTACGTAATAACAAAGTTATAATTATTGATCGGCAGAGATTACGAAAATATAAATTAAAAAATGCTATATTAAGGGAAGTTCTGAATTATTTTGTTGCAAGTTCAGATTAACCAGACTTTACATAACGATTTTTTAATGACCCTCAGCTATTTTCTAAATAGAAAATAAATAAATAAATA
The DNA here is from genome assembly GCA_034509925.1 of Hirudinaria manillensis. NCBI lineage: Eukaryota > Metazoa > Annelida > Clitellata > Hirudinida > Hirudinidae > Hirudinaria > Hirudinaria manillensis. The sequence goes on from CM067527.1 coordinate 11,307,800, forward strand.
AATAATCTTTTCCGAATTCAAAAGTAAGCGCCGAGTATTAAGTGTTAATTTGGTTAAGTTTTAACCAAAATTAATGGAAAATTAAAGATATGAGTAATTCTTTTGAACTAATACCAGTCTTACACTGAATTCTGAGAGAGTCGTGATAGCCTTACAAGGTTTTCGCATCTCCTTTACAAAACCGGAAACACGGTTGAAATGCTCAGTGACTCAAGATTTATATGCTCAGCCCAGCAGATCGAGCGATCATTCTTTTGCTGTTGTTGAGCTTTTGATTTCGTAAATGTCGTTTAATCTCTAATTATTTCTTCCTCGCGATACTTTGGAGCCATTAAAATGTTCAATATGGGTGTCTCACAGATTTACATAACAATGGAAATGCCACATTGGAGGTCCATGTAAGTCATGGGAATATGCGTGGTTTTGTATTTACTGCATGTCGCAGAGTGGAAAAGTCATGCTTTACAAAGGAAGACAATGCAAAGGCTCAGGCTTGTTTAGGCTTCAAGAATTGCGCTTAAAAGGAACAGAAAAACTGGTTTGGATTTGCTCTTCAAATAAAGAAGCTGTTACTGTGATTTGTTTTGAGATTAGCGAGGTAAGTTGGAAATAATAAATAAATATTAATAAATTTAAGAATGTGTTGCATATTAAAATTTAATGACACATCGCTTACTTATGACAACATTTGACGTCAATTATATGTCATGTACCACGTCATACATAATATCACTTTATAATATGGTGAAGAGGTTAGCTCAGAGGATGGCATGCTGAGACAATATGGGATGAGCGATATGAATTCGTTTAAACTTGACTTAAATAAGAATCATTTAATCGAAATTAATTTAATTTATGATTTCACTTGAATTTCAAAGATGTCGATGACTTATGCATCGCTTGTGGCAGTCCTGACTGTTATACTCTTGAAGGACAGCACAGTCTTCGGGCAATCCATACTTTTCCAGGTTTACGAAGCCGGAAATGTCAACTTGATCCGTTGGTACGACATCATCAAAGCTGTCAGTTATTCTTTCAGAGGAATCAGCGACGACGAGATTCGCCGGAAATTGGAAAATGAATCTTGCAATGTTACCGTGCATTCCAAACTGCCAATGGATATTAATAATATCAGTATGTGTGACTCCTACAAAGAGGCATTGAACAGGTCTACATGTGTAAGTGTATCACGATGTTTTTCAACTAATCAATTGACTTTGTTCCTCTGATTTAAGATCCTGTTATGTCTTATAAACTCTTGCAAAATGATAATAATTTCACAATTTTGCATTTACTGCATTTACTACATTTACTTAATAATAACTTAGTTTCAGACTAAACAGACTAAGGAGCTACTGACTGCAGAGTGTCTGGCAATTTACATGTACTCTTCCGAATTTTACAGTACTTACAATCCAAACATTCGGAATCAGAAATGGGAACCTTACGCTGTCTTCACTTCGCTGCTCTACAGCGCCGTGAAAAAGCTCGTCGCACTTCGTCCTCTTCCGAGCTACACAATTCTCTACAGAGGTTTGAACGGTATCTTCGATATCAACGTGACTGGCCCATTCTACTTTCCGACGTTCTCATCGACAAGTTTAAATAGGAATGTGTCCGAGAGATATGGAAATAAAACGACTATGCAGTTTTTGCCCAAAGTTCCGAAACTTGCGGCGAGACTGAAAGGTTATGTGAAGTACGAGTTTGAAGAAGAAGTCTTGTTGCCGCCGTTCGAGGCCTTTGAGGTGATCAACAAGACCGGGAGGATAATTTATTTGAAAAGTTCGGATTCTCAGGATTTCTGTATTCCAAGTAGAGGTTGCAATCGATCATTTGGACTGGTAGCAATTGTTACGCTTATATTCTTGATGTCAGCCTCACTTTAATCGGACATTATTTAGAGCTTGACATTCATATTTGACATGTTGTCCTCGACACAAGTTTAGACTCGTTAAATCTAGCCACGTTAGTGAATAGCTTCGGCAGAGACTACTCCGTTGTCTCTAAAATATTTTCTAGAAGTGCTTACTGCATTTACTAAAGCCAAGTCAGCCGACTAATTCGTAATCCCGTGACATCTTTATGCTTCATAAAGAAAAGAATGTTTTTCATTCATGTAAACTTTCTCAATTTAAAAGTTAAAAAAAATCTAATATAATCGATTAAATATCTCATTATTAAACATGAATCGATTCGATGAATCAATTCTGAGCTTCGACACAAAGCGTTAATCTGAATACGGGAAACAAGGAGATTACAAAGTCATCTCAAACGATTTCAGATGTCAAATATTAATTGGGGTAAATTCCAAAATTTTCGATTTCAATACAATCTCAGCGCTTATAAATAGCTCGCTCGCTCGCTATCACTTTATCAAATGATCAATCGAACGAGGTAAGGTACTATTATCACTACTGCTGTTATTAGGGGTTTTAAGGGTATTTTAGTATTTTAGTAATACATTTCAAATTAAATTTTTTTTAAATCAGGAAAATGTCACCAACTTGTATGTTAGCAATAGTTGCACTTTGCACCGTTCACTTAGTCATTACTACAGTCGGCTTCAGATTCAAAGTCAAGAAGAAAGATGGTTTGGACATCTATGAACCTAAAAGTGTCCATTTGTCTCGGTTTTATGAGATGACCACAGATGCTGCCCTGATTCCATCAGCTATTCAAGATGCTGTTTGGAAATTAGGCAATGAATCGTGCAAATGGAGATTTCAATCGATGTGCAAAGCTTTTCGAGAAGAGAAAGACAAATATGAATGCGTAAGGATGACTTGAAACAATCTATTTCAGATATCATTCAATTAAATAGGTTCTTTTTCTAAAGTTCTCGGTTCACAATATTTTAATTCCTAAATCTCAAAAAATGTAAAAAAATGGTGAAAATGCTTCTCGACAGCCTTATTACCTGACAAGAGCCGAATGTCTGGCATTGCGCATGTACTCAACGAATTTTCACAAGACTTACAACCAGAACGTTCGCAGGCAAAAATGGAAACCCTACAAAGTCTTCTCTTCACTGTTCCACAGCGCCCTTAAGAAGCTGTCACGCTACGATTCTCTTCCGAGACAAAGCACTTTATACAGAGGTCTAAACAAACGTTTCTTAATCAACACCGGAAGACGCTTCTACTTCAAACAGTTCATCCCAACGTCATCGTCGAAAGAGAAAGCTGCCACTTTTGGCTCCAGAACGACACTCGTTTTCACATCTCCAAGACTTGCAGCTAACTTGAAAGTTCTGACAGGCGAACATGAATCGATGATCGTCCTGTCTCCCTTCGAATCCTTCGAAGTCGTTTCAAGGACTAAAGACACGGTGTTCTTAAGAAGTTCGCAAAGTCAGGACTTTGATTTGGAAGAGTTCGATTTGGATGCATTTCTCAGGACCATCGGCTTCGATGCTTTGCCGAAAGTCACTCAACTGCCTGATCAACACGCGACAACCGTTAAAACACTTGACCAGGAAGGTTATTATGACGACGACGACGACGACGATGACGACTACGAATTTGATTTGATGTGTTAGGGTAATGTTGTTTCAGAGACCAGTGACTCATATTTCAAAGGAAGTGTTACAATTATTTACTGAGATTCTTTTCAAATTTGACTTTAAGAGTTAAAAGAATCCAGAAGTCTAGTCTCTCTAGAAAGTCACATTTTAATTTGCATTTTAATTTATATTTTAAAATATTTCGATACTTTTTTCATTTGATATTCTATGTAAACATATTTGTTTCACTGTTTGACTTATGAAATGCACTATGTCGTACCAAAGTCGTAGCAAATGCGTGATATGTTTTTCAATGAAAAGATTTGCTAGTCTTCAGTAGATGGCGTTAAATTTACTTTCGTTTCTGAGTCAGTTTCGGAGAACAGATGGTGGCCAGATAAAGATTAACTTAGAGGTTCTTGGTGGTGATTATCGTGGATCATTGTGGGATTTCCAAGCATTCGACGACAGTCATCGTTAAATTTCATTGGCTTTTTCCTGAAACCCGAAGGTTTTGTTTTATGACAAACTAGCATTTTATATTCAAAGCCTAGAAATTCTTTAGTAATTTTACTTGTCATTCATTCCTTTTCAATTGAAAATCCTGAATTTAAAATTTTTAAAATGGATTTCCAATGAGTAAACATTTGTCGCAATATGTCGTTCATTCTTTGTTTCTGCTAATTCGAGCTACTGATGGCACTAAAGGCGAGTTCACTTATTTTTATTAAAAATAATTTAAAAAAAAACATTCAACACAGTAAAACAAGCGACCTTGAACACTAGAATCAAATTATCGAACAACTTCCCCCTTTTAACTGTTTTTTTCTTTTCTAAACTAACTGGCCAAAATGGAAAGACCCACGATTTATAATCCTTTACGCTTCACGCACAAAAACACTTATGCCTTGCTTGAAGAAATTCTAAAATTTTAAATAACATCAAAGATTAATCTAAAAGAAAAATAATTTTAATAAGACCCGCCAAATGGAAAAATTTATAAATTCTCTAAGACCATGATCTGTCCCTTCACATTTACAAATACAGATAAGGAGCAATTTCAATAGTTGTCGCATCATTGCATTTGAAAGCTTCTTTTTTTCTTAGTTATTTGATATGAGAAATGTTTATTAAACCTTTCAAATGTCGGAAATAAATGGAATTTATTTTTGTTCTTTATGTAAATGTGAGAAAAACATTTGGGACTTTGGGTTATTCCAAAAACTCAGACAAGAAAACAAAGAACCACGCCATACTTTCTGTTCGACGGTATTCTGGTTACGAAAAGAGGTTATCATCTTATCGGTCAATTACTTGTAGTTGGAACATTCTTTGGCTGGAATTCAAAATATTTTAAATACATAAATTGGATGCTAAAATAGCATCTACAAGTGTAAGATGCCTACTCTGGCTCCAATCGCCGACCTTGACAATATCATTATAGTTAAGTCAACTTTACTGCATAGTTACATTATCCGAATTACATTAATGAATGGCTTCATAAATTCTTTCTATTTTGAGTCGAATGGAACAAGTTGCATTACATTCTTTATCAAATATATCTTTATTTCAACAGACTATAAATAAATATCTATTTAATGGGTTTAAAATGTTCTATAAAACTTTATATATAAAACATTATCATTACTAGAGCTAGTAAAATTAGCCTAGCTGCATAACTTTTCGAGATGAATTATTTATCTGTCATATATTCAATTTGTTAGCAATTTTACAAATATTCTTTAGTTTAATTTGTATATAAAAATGAAATATGTAGCAAATAAAACATTAATAGCTGCTTTAATAATATCGTTACATTTATTGAACTGCCATAACAAGTAGTAAATTACTTTTCAGACACTAAAATTTTTAATTCACATTTTCAGATCTTAAAACCTGAGATAATGAATAGACAATCAGTGAACTTATCCGCAGTCATCATCAACATCCTGACCATCCACTGCATCTTAGTGGGTGCCAACAGGATTGAGATAATAAAGTCAGAGCGTTTGATAGTTTATCAACCTGGGGATGGTTTATTGACACTCTGGTTTGAGAGTATATCTAATCCTTCTGTCGTTCCAAACGATAACGAGGAGGCCGACATGAAACTGAGAATCGAATCTTGCAACGAGACGGTCCATGCCGGGCTGTACAAAGGTTCTCTCGACATGTGCGAAGCTTACGAGGCTTCCAAAAGAAAGACTTCAAATTGCGTTAGGAAATTGCAATTGATAATGAATTATTAATATTTTAATAATATAGCCAGAGCTGAGGATTTAGAATCTAACTCATTTACCGATTAACATTGAATTGCTCTAGTTAATGTGATCATTTCAGTTAACCAAATCCATCTAGTAAACCTCTAAGCAGGGCTTTATTTCTCTACCCACTTGACATTACACTCAGTGGCCTTGAAGTCCACCGGACATATGCCACTCTAACGAACCGAATTATTATTATTATTATTACATTGCTATAATTAGTAATTTGATAGATTGTTTATTGGTTAAGAAGTTGTTCAGCAAAATGTTGAAGTGGTTGAAAGATGGAATTGGATGCTTAGTCTCTCAGTTTAAGGTTCAAATCCTGCGCTGCAAGGATTTGAGGACTTTCTAGATCGTAATAAGGAGAATGTGGGAATATTAAGATAATGGTTGAGTTTTAATCATTTTAATTATTTAATATTATCTGATAGACCACTTGCATTTAATTGTTATTATGTTATTATCATTTTTCTTCAAAGTTTTCTTTTAAACATTAAATTTCAAATCATCTCCGATCAATTAAAGGTTTCAAGGCCTCGCACTGGCTTTCGCATTGTCCGTAGACACTGCATAATTAGGTTGGCATCGGTGATTCATCAGCTCGTGAATTAAAACGTAAATAAATTGATTAAGTTAGTAAATTAAGTTAGATTAAGTAATAATGAGAATTTAAATATGCAATACCTTAATCTTTGATCTCACTAACAAGGGCATCCACATTTCAAACGATAGCCTCCTGGATTTCTTGAGGCAGAGTGCAAGGCAGTGTACATGTACTCGACAGATTTTTATGACACCTACAACACGAACGTTCGCAATCGACAATGGAACAACTACAAGATCTACACATCATTGCTTTACAACGCCGTAGTCAAACTCGCCCGTCTGAGGCCTCTGCCACCGAATGCCATTTTGCATCGAGGTATGAGGGGGGACATGCGAACCTACGTCTCCCCCATACATTTTGCTCACTTCACCTCGACCAGTTTGGACTTGGAGGTCGCCGAAGGGTTTGGAAACGGAACCCTCGTTCGGATCAAAACAGACGACATCAGACTGGGTGCAGATCTCCGCGGTTTGGTGCAGTTCGAGATAGAACAGGAAGTGCTGTTGACTCCATTTGAGACTTTTGATGTCATCAGCCAATCTCAAATGGACGATCGCACGATACTCAACTTGAAGAGTTCACCCAATCAGTATTTTCTCACCGATGCACCTAAAGAAGTTCACGGTGAACTTTAGCAGAGGATTCTTATCAGAAAAAAGTAATGCCTCGCAAGGAAACGTTATTTAATTCTGAATTGATTGGACTTATGATGGGCTTTGACACTCATTTTGAATATTGACAAACTTTTCGATCCACCAATTTTTTTTTTTAAATCTCGTTAGTCATATTTTTAACTTTTTTGCAGCTTGTTTTAATAATGTTTTGATATTCATCCCTGTGATGTTGCTTCAATCTTCATTGCATAGTATTCTGATAAATGTTATTTTTTGTTCTGTGTTTTTTGTTCACCTTTTAAAGAAGCAGATTTTCATGGTCTTTTTCATCATTTTGAAATCGAAATGATATTATCAAAAACCAAATCAAAATCAAATAATTTATCCAGGAAAAAAATCATTTATTAGAATAAACTTTAAATTAAAAAATATAAATTCTCAAAGGAATCTTATTTGCATTCATAGGCTGAATATCATCCATCATTTCGGCGCATTTTCTCGGACTAACGATGTTCTCGCACTCATTTACCATGTCAAGCAGTGTGCATCCTTCCTGCTTCTCCAGTTTGGATAGCATTCTAAAACTGAAATCGCCAAACTTGGCTCCAGCTAAAGCAGATATGTAGACCAGACATTTGAAGTCCTCTACTGTTTCCGGAAGGACAGGTTGCCGATCTACAACCTCATGGCGTCTATCCACCTCTTGGACACAGAAACTTTATCTTCAAACATGTCCTCCCAAGATTCCTCTGTTTGCTCATAAGGCCAGTCACTTTGAGACTGATCATGATATGATCTTTGAAAGTGTGATGTGTCTTTTCATAAAGTTTCGACATGGGTACCACTCTTTTAGCACCTACATCCGACCACTGCCCCATGTGTTTCCCGAGAACTGCTTCGAAACGTCCAATCCGCTCGTAAAAGGGCACCGCGGGATCACGATTGAATAGCGTCGTCTGTCCCATGAGCTCCGAAAGTAAATCTGTTTTACTGTCTAACTGCGTAGTCTCTTTAGACTGAGGTTTTAGAGACTGAAGCAATTGCTACAACCTCTCTTCCCTTCGACGATTCTCCTCGTCTCGACGGAAGTTTTCTTCTTCCCGACGGCGAGTTTCTTCTATGAACATCGTCATCACTGTCAAAAACTTATCCTCAGTCGCCAAAATGTTATGACTCCAGAAAATTAAAATTATTAACACACACGCATCAAACACGACCCCATGCGAACGATATTAAACCTTTGGCCCTGTCGCCCAAGGTTCGAAAACAAATACCATCCACACTCCAATATCAAATATAGGCAACAACAATATCCTTCTTTAAGAAAGGGGTTCCATACAGCATTACTAGTGGGGTCTAACATTTAAAATTAACCCATATATATTTCTTTTAAAGAGTTATAAACTTTAAATTTCATAAACTATATACTTTAAATGTATTCCTGCTTGATTTGTATTTTGCCGGGGCGGCGAGAGGAAGGGGCATTGCCTTCCCTAGAAGATATCTGAAACAATGTCATATAGACAATAACTAAGGAATATGTTATTTTATTAATATTAATATTATTATTATTATTTTATTATGTTATTGTGTTTTGTTATTGTCACACTACATTTTCTTATTTCAAATAATACTTATTTATGAGAAAGCTGCATTCCCAGACAATCCCTCTTCTTAAAATGGGCTCATTTTTCATTAAAAAAAAAAAGCAGAACAATAAATCGTTTATGCTGTAGAAATTCCTCGAGTCACAGCAATTCTTAGAAGTACTCATAATTCAAACTTGGTAATTCCCAACAAGGTGGCGAAATGCATAAATATCGAACCAAATCATTTCCTCCACCTGGCTATTTGTACTGCTACAAAATAAGGTCATCATTAATAACGGATTGTTAACATTGAAATACAATTGCACCTAGAAATTGAATCATTAACGAATTTCACAAAATTCACCCATTTTTTAGAATTAATTTTAAAAATTATTTCGAACGTTCAGGAGACAAATGCTCCGCATTTCGTTTTAACTTTATTTAAATTTTGTTCAATTTATAACTTTAAATTGACAGATCGCAAAATAAAGATTATGAAAATGTTGTCAAAAGACATGCTGATCTTGACTCTACTGATGGCTCAGTATATGAACATCGCATTTGGAACAGACCGAACCGATGTAATGAAAACAGAAAGCTTGATAATTTTTCAACCTGGAGATGTTCAATTGAGACGTTGGTTTCAAATGACAAACTCTGCCTCTCCAAGTTCCAACGAAGAGGCTGACATGAAATTGAGATCGGAATCGTGTAATCAAACAGTTCATATCACACTGCTTCAGGATTCTCTCGTCATGTGTAAAGATTACAACGATTCGGCAGTGATAACCTCAAATTGTGTTAGCAGGCTTGGATTAATTATTAAGAATTTCTAATGTAACAATTAAATTTACGACTATAAATTAACTCGATAACCATTTAACTACTATGAATAGTCTTTTGAAGACTTAGACAGTAGTTAGTTTCAGACGTTTAGTTACCTAACTGATACTGTAGTAATTGGTTAACTGATAAGTTACCGGTTAGAATGGCATCGTTAAGTATAAAGTTAAGTTAAAGCCAAGTATAAAGTTCAAAATCTGATTGAAATTTGAACTTTGTGTTATTCAGAATGGAAATTGTTTAAGAACATTTAAGTTTATTATTAGGTTCTATTATTCTTTATACCTTTGGTTTGATTAGACCATAATTTGACCTTTTTAACCTAAGTTTTTATTAGTATAATATTATTTAAATAGGCAATAAATTCGTCAAAGTTAATAATTTATTTAATCTCCAAATCAACGTCATTCACATTTTGGATTGCAGCCCAGTCAGCTTCTTGCGGCAGAGTGCAAATCAGTTTACATGTACTCAGCAGACTTTTACGCTACTTACAACAAGAACATCCGTGAAAAAAAATGGATCTATTATGAAGTTTTCACCTCCCTACTATACAATGCACTTGTTAAACTCGCTCGTTTGAGACCTTTGCCAGCCAATACTCTTTTGCACAGAGGTTTGAGAAACAATTTTCGAATAGACAATACACCTTTCCACTTCTCCCAATTTACCTCGACCAGTTTCAACCTGTCAGTTGCTGAAAAATTTGGAATTGATACCATAATTCACGTCGAAACAGATGGACTGAAATTGGGCGCAGAGCTCCGTGGTCTGGTGAAGAATGAAATAGAACAGGAGGTCTTGTTAACTCCATTTGAAACTTTTGAGGTGATCAACCAAAGTAGTTTAGGATCCCGTTGGATAATTAACCTGAAGAGTTCACCTACTCAGGAGTTTCTCAGCAGTGCCTTACATATTCATGACCGGTGTTGGCCGATATATATCGTGGGATTTTTGATTATATTTAACCAATATCTATTTGGCAATTATTGACAATTTAATGTAAAACCACTTTCAAAACATTAAGAAATGCTCAATTTTCATTTCAATAAACGGGGATCAGGGACCTTTTATTTAATTAACTTCATTTAATCTTTTTTTCCATTATTTGCTTTAAATGTTTAGTTAATATTTGCATTAAACATATTGTTGCTAGAAATAAATCTATTGTTGGTAAACACAAACATCTAATCGATGTGTATTTGTCATTATAATTTTAGTAACAGTGATGGGGGAGTATTTGAAATCATAAAATCGAATAATTGTAAAAGATATTTTTATTGCTGCATATTTTTAAAAATGCGCCTTGTTTGCATTGATCTATTGTTTCCCTTTGCCCGAAGTGTTGTTCTTTTGTTACTAACATTAGTAACAACAATCGATAATTATTATTGTTATTATTATTATCGGAAAAACCTTGCATTAGAATCCAGCTATTTTTAGACTATGATTAATATGAGTTTCGTTAAGGCTGGAAAGTTTATTGTGAATCGAGGTGATTGGTGTTTTTTCTAGCATGGAGACGCCATTCAACAAAACCACTTAATGGAAAAGCGATGTGGTTTCTGATGAATAAATGTAACCATAAATTGAAATGGCAACCAACGGGGTAATTCATAATCTCAAATTTTACGTTTAAAATGTACTTACACATTGTGCAAGGTGTATTTTTGTTATTTTGAATTTTTATCGACTGAGATTTGCTAAAAACGTGAGATATTACTCAAATAACTCAAATATGTTTCTAAATTTAAAGTCAAATACCTGGGATTAGGTGCGTGGGAAATAAAACGTTTGAAAAAAAAACTGGAAAACCCTCAACTGAGCATGTTCAAAGTTGAATTAATATTTTTTGTCAGAACTTGAGTGGATTTAACTCAATAATTAACTTTTTATTTAATATACATTATAAACTATAATTTACAAATTAAATTTATGGCCGACTTTCGCTCCATGATTTTATAGATTTTAAAGAGACAATTATAAAAGTTTTAGACCAATCCATTATTTGCGCTGCTAACAAATTTTTCTCAACTCTTGTTGATGGAGAAGGCTAGTTGTAAGTACAAGTACAATAGTTTTATATAGTATTACATATGATAGTATGGTTGTATGATAGCAAATGTAAGAATCCTGTTATTTTTTCCAGTTAATGGTGTTAATTTCCTGTTAATCCTGTTAATGGTGGGCATTCAATTTATTATTTATATTCTACCAATTGTTGAACACGCAGTTACATTGTCGTAGTGATAATCGTAAACATTGAATCGTCACTGAACTTTGATTGTTTCTAAAGCCAACATTTAAACTAAGCAGCAATGATGGTTGTGATTGGAACGATTAGGAAAGTGATGAAGTCTTGAAGTTGGAAATCCATGGGGCCACTGACAGAGACATCCACAATCTCTGGTTCTGCATGAGTGACTGTCTGGAAAATATTTCGACTGATGAAGATCTTAAGAAAGTGGAATCATGAAATGAAAAACGGCTCAGGGAATGACTGCTGGTCTGATAAACATGGGCGATGCTTTTTTTCTACGAACCGATTTTTACCTTCGTTAATAATAATAATAATAATAATAATAATAATAATAATAATAATAATAATAATAATAATAATAATAATAATAATAATAATAATAATAATAATAATAATAATGATGATGATGATGATAATAATAATAATGATAATAATAATGATGATAATAATAATAATAATAATAATAATAATAATAATATTAATAATAATAATAATAATAATAATAATAATAATAATAATAATAATAATAATATTAATAATAATAATAATAATAATAATAATAATAATAATAATTATAATAATAATAAACTGATAAAAGGGAGGATCTGCCCTCGTAGACACTTTTTCGTACAAATTCTAGCTTATGCCAGAAGCGATTTTTACTATACAGTCAAGTCTCGCTACTATGCCACCCGTTGGAACCGAGCAAAAGTGGCATTGTAACGAGGGTTTATAAAACGGCCTTATTTTATCAAATACCCATTTTCTCAAGTTGTCCATCAGCTCAGTCTATAGATCTATCCCTAATCTTTTGTTGCCGCATCTTCTTTCGGCAGAAACCGTTGTCTAGCTGATCGAACGCTAGCATTACACCAGACTTGCGACCACCGCTTCAGCTTCACCCTGCACTGCCTTGAACGTGATGTGGTGGCGCTTCTTGAAATTGTCCAGCCAACCGTTAGCTTGCGTATCTGAGCTGACATTTTCTAAACTCCAACTCGCAATTCTCACATAAAATCTTGATATTCACTCTCATTCCTATTTACACTCCCAGTCAACTTTGCCCATTCCACCAATCAAATTCCATGGAATGTTCCATCACCTTTCTTAATCATGCTTCACTAACAAGTCCTTAGAAAGTATTAACCTGATCAAATCTTAAAAATACAAGGAAATGTCTCTTAATTACTTCCACCGACTGGAAATATGTCCTTAACTTCATGGGTGAGATAAACATTGGCAGGACCGTGGCGGCATAGTAGCGAGAGTTGGGGGTGGCATAGTAAATTTATTTTGTGTTGAATTTTGTCGGGACCGAGCAAAAAGTGGCATAATAGCGAGGTTGGCATAGTAGCGGAGTGGCATAGTAGCGAGATTTGACTGTATATCCATTACGTTATTATACTTTTATTATTAGTATACTCTACAATATCTTCAAAGTGATGAGATAAAAACACAATTGTAAATTGTTTATGTTGTGGAAATTCCACGAGTCAGAAAATTATTTTTGGAAATAATCCAAAGTGCAATTTAAGATAAAGACATAAACCTCCCACTCTAAACTTGATAATTCCCAGTAAAGTATCGAAATGCATAAATATCAGACCAAACCATTTCATTCGCTTGCTATTTGTCCAGCTAAGAAATAAGGTAATCACTAATAAAGGATTATTATTATTATTATTATTATTATTATTATTATTATTATTATTATTATTATTATTATTATTATTATTATTATTATTAAAATATAATTGCATCCTAAATCGAATCATTGATGCATTCTATTAAACTGACCAAATTAATTTTAAATTAATTACAGACGTTCAGGAGACAAATGATCCGCATTTCGTTTTAACTATATTTAAATTTTGTTCAATAAAGTAACTTTAAATTGACAGGTCGCAAAATAAGGATTATGAAAATGTTGTCAAAAGACATGCTGATCTTGACTCTACTGATGGCTCAGTACATGGACATCGCATTTGGAGCAGACAGAACCGATGTAATGAAAACAGAACGCTTGGAAACTTTCCAACCTGGAGATGTTCAATTGAGACGTTGGTTTGAAATGACAAACTCTGCCTCTCCAAGTTCCAACGAAGAGGCTGACATGAAATTGAGATCGGAATCGTGCAATCAAACAGTTCATATCACACTGCTTCGGGATCGTCTCGTCATGTGTAGAGATTACATCGATTCGGAAATTATAACCTCAAATTGTGTTAGCAGGCTTGGATTAATTATTAAGAATTTCTAATGTAGCAATTAAATTTATGACCACAAATTAACTCAAGCACCATTTAATTAATGTGAAGAGCGTTTTGAAGTTAAGCTGTGGTTTATTTTTTTTTATTCGTATAATATTATTTAAATAGGCAATAAACTCCTCAAAGTTAATAATTTATTTAATCTCCAAATCAACATTTTGAATTGCAGCCCAGTGAACTTCTTGTGGCAGAGTGCAAAGCAGTTTTCATGTACACAGCAAACTTTTACGCTACTTACAACAAGAACATTCGTGAAAAAAAATGGATCTATTATAAAGTCTTCACCTCCCTACTATACAATGCACTTGTTAAACTCGCTCGTTTGAGACCTTTGCCAGCCAACACTCTTTTGCATAGAGGTTTGAGAAACTACTCCCGAATAGACACTACATCTTTCCACTTCTCCCAGTTTACCTCGACCAGTTGCAGCCTGTCAGTTGCTGAACGTTTTGGAAATGATACCATAATTCACGTCCAAACAAATGGACTGAAATTGGGTGCAAAGCTCGGAAATCTGTCAAGGTATCCAATGGAACAGGAAGTCTTGTTAACTCCATTTGAAACTTTTGAGGTAATCAACCAAAATAGTTCAGGATCCCGTTGGATAATTGACCTGAAGAGTTCACCTAATCAGCAGTTTCTTACCAGTGCACGTGTTCCACATATCCACGACGAACTTTATCTACCGCATCATTAAGAACTGTTTTCCAGTTGAAGAAATGTTTCACTAATCCAAACCGTTGTTATGATCCATGCACTGATGTGACCCCGTGACTTATAAAACCTCATTAGATACTATTATTTACTATTTACTTGACAATTATTGACAATTTAATTTAAAACTACTTTCAAATCATTAACAAATGCTCAATTTACATTTCAATAAACGCAGATCATGACTTTGTGGTCTAATTAATTCCTATCACTAGTATTTATATGAATATTTAATTAATATTTGCATAAAACATATCTAATGTTGCTAAATATGAATGTCTATATTATGAAAGTTATGTCATTACATCCTTAAATAAATTATTACTAATAACAAATCATTAAAGAGCTTTAAAACTGTTTATTTATTTTATTTATTTATTCAAACTGAAGGGCCCAATAGGACCACTAACACAGTTTTCGATTTCCAATTCGAGCAAGGACAAATTGCAATGACAGTATGAGTCAAGGTGGCGATAATGACTACAATGAGAGTTAGTTATATGTAAGATATTTGCTAAGATCAAAGTCTCTTATAAGTGCATTGAATCTAGAAACGGTTGTAGCATTAATAAAATCAGGTGGTGATGAGTTCCAGGGTTTAACAATCCTATTGCAAAAAGAATATTTGACGACGTCGGTAGAAAATTTGCATTGCTTTAGCTTGAGATTGTGACCCCTTGTGCCGCGATAACTTTGAAGAACCAGGAAGTGTTTCAGGGGAGAGTCTACAAAACCCTTCAGCAGTTTGAAGCAGAAGGTCAAGTCGGCCAGGAGGCGGCGCTTTTCCAAGGTGGGGAGATTGAGGAGTTTGAGTCTGTCCATATATGAATATGATGCAACAGAAGGTATTGATTTAGTGAATTTTTTCTGAACCTTTTCAATTCTGTCAATGAGAAATATATGATGGGGATTCCAGGCTGGTGAACTATATTCGAGGATGGGTCTGACGTAAGTGCAGAAGGCAAGCTTTAAGATTTCCTGGTCTTTGGCAGAAAAAGACTTCCTGATCATCCAAGAGATTTTGGCAGCTTTGTGAGTGATGGCTTCAATATGAGTAACAAACTTCAGGGAAGGACCTATTACGACTCCGAGATCTCTAATCATGTCCACGCTTTGAAGGGCCTGACCGTTGATGGAGTATTTTCGGAGCTCGCCTGCTTCCTTTCTGCGGCCGGCTATAGTGAGGATCTGGCATTTATCGGGTGCGAGTTGCAACTGCCATGTATTACTCCATTGTGCGACCTTATCAAGAGCTGATTGTAACTGTGTTTGTGAAGACGTTGGGAGGCAATAGAGCTTAACATCGTCTGCAAATAGTTTGCAGACAATATTAGTATCTTTAAACAGATTTGGGAGGTCATTAATGTATAGTGAAAAGAGAGTAGGTCCAAGTACACTGCCCTGGGGGACGCCGCTGGTGACACAGGCCGTATCTGATAGAATTCCACCGATATTAACACGTTGGCTCCTCAATGATAGGAAGTCGGTGAGCCATCCTATAATGTTGCCACTGATGCCGTAATGAGGTAGTTTGCTTAGGAGTTTGTAGTGTTATACTGAGTCAAAAGCCTTTTTGAAGTCGAGATATGCAACATCCACTGACTGTCCTGATTGGAGTGCTTCCGACCACTGTTGCATGCATTCAAGAAGATTTGTAACAGTAGATCTGCCTCTGACAAATCCGTGCTGATCCTTGCTTATTAATTTGTGGTGCAGTAAGTGATGCATAATTGATTTGTTGACGATCCTCTCCATTACACGACAACAAGTTGATGTGAAATAAGTAAATTGGTTCCTAAGCCGTTTTCACTGAGAGTCGTGCATTTCAATAAATAATTATTTTATTTTGCTTAAGTTCAATAATAAACATACAGCAAAACTTGCATATAGTTACGGCTAGATTTTTACAAGAAAATGGTGCCCCTATAGAGAGGTTGTCTCTTTTATCAGGTGTCAACTATTAAGCAAAGGTCAAATCGGTTCCTATAAAAAGCGTCCCTATAAAAGTCAGGTTTTACCCTAATCTCGGGTGCCCCAATTCACAGGTTTTACTGTGGTTATTTCTGCTAATTCTCAATAATTGCGATGGCTCCAAGCATCAGGAAAATCCAAAAAAAATAACATGGATCAATAGGAGCTTCCTGAGGCAATGGAAAACCAAAGGAATGCGGTGGTTGTTTGTGTTTTCCAAGTTAAGGTTGAGTATCATTCAACTGTTTAAATACGCAGGAACAGAACGAGCTCAATAATTGATTCTTGCTCATTAAATGTGATCAAAAATTGAAAAAACAATCTAGCAGGATATTTTATATTCTTCAGTATTTTAAGTGTAAAAATTTAGTCATAAACCGCCCCATTTTTTTAAGGAATGAGTTTATTCAAGATGCATTGTTTATGTTGTCTATCAGAACAACAAAAATAATATAAAAAAAAAGTTAAGTCGTTTAATTTTTACTTTCAGTACTTTCAATAACATCATTTTTAGTCTGTTTAGAGAAAATTATAAAGTTTTGCAGCTAGCATAAGCAGCTTCAAGGAGAGAAACTGCAGGCTTGTAGCTCCGAGTTTTATGATAAGCAAATGTAAGAGATTCCTACCAGTTTCAGAAAGGGTGAGCATTCTATTTTCTAAATTTTCTTTGATTTTTTATTTACTATTTGTTTAACTCACAAACAAACATACATAGACGCAAACATCTAGTCGCTACAAATACTTGAACTTTGTATCTAAGTGGCATGGATTAAGTAATTAAGACGAACACGAAAATGATGGCTATGATGATAACGATATGAAAGTATGGCACTTTGCGGAGAACCGTGCTGCATTATGCGAAAGAAAATTACGTGCTTTGTTGGAAATGAGCTGATTTAATGTTCAAATTTAGCATGCTCTCTTGGTCTTATCCATTTGGTCGATCATTAATCTAAATTCTAACGAGCGGTTTCCATTCGGCAAAGTGTCCTGGATTAGCAGCTGAAGATATTAGAATATTTTGACGAATTCAGTATTATATCAACTGAAGAACTAAACAAAGTGAGAGAATTTCAACCCAATTTTTCAGCCAGTTATCCAGATAAAAAAAAAGATGCTGATACTTACCATCTTCACGGCCATCTTATTCATCACCCTGGTGACCTCCAATGTTACGCCAAAACCGAACCTACAAAACAGACTCCAAGGACTGGAGAAGGCGGAAAAGGAACAAGCCCTGAAATTGGAAGTCTATGAGGCCTCTGGCAAAGACATCCAAGATCTCGCGAGCTGGTTCTGCATGACTGAAGGTCTAGAAGAAAATTCGGACGATGAGGATCTAGAGAAGTTGAAAGCGGAATCGTGTCGTGAGGAAATGCATAGTGCTCCTGGAATGTCCACTGGTCTGATTAGCATGTGCGATGCCTTCGACGAAGCGCTCACATCCGCTACTTGTGTTAGTTTTTGGATTGCAGAGTAAGAGTTGTTTAAGGAGAAGTTTCTCCATGTCCTGTCAATAATTTTTAAAATAATTAAAGAAAATTACATATGTATATATATAGATTATTATTATTAATATAATAATATACTAATAACATTTCAACAGCCTGGATCGAGACTTGAAACAGCAGAATGCATTGTAATCTACATGTACACGTCCGAATTCTACTCGACTTACAATCCCAACATCCGCAAAGGTTACCACAAACCGTACAAAGTCTTCACGTCCATTCTCTATAAAGCCCTTTCCAAATTCGAACCTCTGCCAAATAACACCATACTGTATAGAGGCTTGAACAAAAAGTTCGATATCGACGCCAAAGGTCGATTCTACTTCAAACAGTTCGTATCGACGTCGATGAACGAAGACGTGGCAAATTTATTTGGAAAGGAAACAACCATCGTCATCGCTCCGAGCGTGCCTCTAGTGGCCGCCAAACTCGATGATTTGTCCAAATATCCTGGAGAGGAAGAAGTTCTGATATCTCCCTTTGAAGCTTTTGAATTTATCAATAAGACCGGCAATAAACTCTTCTTTAAGAGTTCAAGGTCTCAGGACTTTCTCGGCAATCCGAATCTGACGTGCTTAGAGGAAAAACGTGTCAAACTTAGTCAAAAAGTGACCAGTTTTAGTACTACAAGCCTACCAATTATCAAACAGACAGCCGAATCTGTAATTTCAGCTGGTCATTATGTGAGTGGCTATTTGCATGTTTTTACGTTCTCCGTCTTGTTTTTTGTCTCCTGGTTTTGAGATTGGCTTCAAAATTCAACATCAGTTTTTGATCTTCTTGATCATCCGCATCAAAGGCATGCCCTCACGAAAACTGATGGGAGATGATCTTGTTCGGACCCTTTTATACTTTGTCTTATTTAGAAATAATTATTTTAACCTTTTAATTTTTTTTTCATAGCTAATTCCCCCCTCTTATTCGAATGTTTAATACCAATTTACTTATTATAATTTATTTACAGTGTTTAATTATTATTAATAATATAGTTATTATTATTATTATTAATTTTTCTTTTTATTTCATTTTTTTCCGGGGAATTAGGGTCAAACATTTAACCTCCGACCCCATTAAAACCGTCCCTGATTTGAAAGCTTTGCTGTGTTGCCTAGAATCATAGTTGCTGCTGTTGTAGATACGAGTGACGTAATTCTTTTAATCCTGAGTTAATCCAGCATAATTTAGAATATTCTGACTCCACTGGTCTCCATAGTTACAATAAATTTGCAAATAACAAAATTTAAAAAAAAACGCTACTTAATCAATTTTTGCTCAACCTGTAATTAGACATTTTGTGACACATTTTCCTCTTCCCCTGTTAGTTGTCAAGTCTCAAGGAGTTAAAAATCAATATATATTTCAGCATATATATTTATGTTTATTTATTATTTATTATTTATTATTTATTTGGTAAAATCCTGTCGACTTGTTAATGTTATTCGTATGATATTAAATCACATCAAAAGTGCCTTGCAAATCAAAAGCATAAGCTCTGTAAATGCTCTGCTAATCTGATCTTCCTTCAAAAAGTATTTTTAATTTACTGCATTGTACTAGTATTATTAATCTACTCAATTTTATATCAGTAATTACATGTACCCGACATTTTAATAATATTTATATTGAAGTTTATATCATACCATATCAAAATCATAACATATCAAAAGAACTATTTACATAAAAGTTCTAAAAAGGTGGACTTCCTTCAGAAATAATGATATTACTATTCTGCCTTTTTACCATTATCTTTTCACTCCAATGACCTGGTTTATTTTTTTCAAATTTGTGCATGTTGATCGTAACTCTGTAAACTCTGTGATATAAGTGATATAGAAATGAATTGGATATCAGGATAAGTTCAATAGATAATCCAATGGATAATAGATCTGAAGGCTTTAAATGAACAAAATCCCTTTAATAATTGCCACAATAACGACCAGCGTACTTGGTTCTGTGACCTTTGAATGCCCCTCCGAAGGTCATTTCAAAAGCACGTGAACAAAAAATGTATTCGCTTTCCGAACAATGTATCTCCATTACCAGCAGCTGAGTGCCAAAAACATATATAATGACACTCGTCACTATTTCGGTAATAATAGGTAAAATTGCTATTTATCGCGTGCTATCAGTGGCCAACAATTTTATATTATTCGAGCAAAATTTTCAAATTGTTGGACGATTTGAGACTCATTCGTTGTAATCATGGTCTGTTTCTCACCACTCCAACAAACATTCTCCCTTGTCGTTCCCGCCAACTACACCCACACGACTTTTTAACTTTATCTTCCTGCTTATCTCTGCAATCCTTCTTTGTGATTCATCATTTTTTATGTTCTGTGTCAAAACTTTACCGTTGTTGTTTGCTTGCTTTTGGTCGCTTTTTTGTTACTACTTCTTCGATTTCAAGCCTCCGTATTTGGAATGATAAATAAAAATCTGTGACTAATAAAATGATGATGTCGTAGGAATCTCTTGAGTCTTGATTTTCAAATATCATAAGAAGAATGCCGCTGCTGGTAAATAATGACAAATGGCAGGAGGGGAAGCAGACATGTGATCTTTAAAACTGTAACATAACGACGTTTAAATTGTAACATTACAATCTTTGCAAATTGTAATCTAATAATGTGACTCGACAATCTTTAATGCTTCCCCTGTGAAAACCATGCCCGAGCAAGAATTTACTTTGGAATTCTTCATCGGTAACTCAATTTAAAATTCCATCTGCATGCTGTACAAGTGACTTAACGAGACCAAAGTCGACAAATCTTGTACGGGAATGTTTATTTATGAATGTCTTCAATCAGTTCATTATGCCAGGCTTTTAGATTTTAAATTCTAAGACTTAAAGCTTGTTCAAATTGTAAATATGCGAACGACAAACAAGCTCCATCTTGCACGGGTACTGAAGAGTTTCACTGTTTTCGTCAGAACCTTGATTGGCAAGTCATCCGACAACCTAGTATTTGAAATTGTTATATATACACACACACACACGACTCAGCTTAACTTAATTAAATTAACTGTCTTTGATTTTTTTTAATGCATTAACGACATAAAGAGAGTCCAAAATGTTTGGTTGCAACTACAGATTAAGAGCCTTAATTAAAGGAAATAATATCAATAATAATAATAATAACAATAACAATAATAATAATAATAGTTGGAGAAAATATTAAAAAAGAATTTTTAAAAAATGACTCATGGAAAAGAAAAACAGAACCGAGCGACATTTTGAATGGACATTGATTCTCAAGAACTTTCTGGAATTTCCTTTTTGCTCCTGGAATTTCCCAGAATCATTTATGAATCTAAAATATGAATATGACCTGATTCTTTCTTCGTCTGGGTTTTTGGCTGGGCTAATAAAGAAAATAATAATAAAAATAATAATAATAATAATAACATTAATAATAATAATAATAATAATAATAAAAGAAGAAGCAAATAGAATCCCTTCAAAGGCGAAATCTAAATTGAGATGCCGAAGGTTTCAAAAGATTCCCCAATGATTAACGACCAAATCTTAATCCAACTTTAATGTTCATTTAATAAAATAAACCAGAAAATAAAAATAATTTTACGACGAAAATGATAAAATTCAATAATCCACATTAATATTAATAATACTGAATATTTTACTCTAAAATATGCTAATAATTCACATATTAAAACATTCATGGCAAAATGTTGTCTCCTGCGACAACAAACTCCACATAAAAACACAATCAAAAAATCTGATCAGATCATCAACAGTCATTTCATTGAACAGAGGTGTAACTGAACTGTACAATTGTCTTTATGATTACGACTCCGATTAAATATGCAGTCACTTAATAATAATAACAATAATAATGATAATAATAATAATAATAATAATAATAATAATAATAATAATAATAACAAATAATTTCAATTAAAAAATTATTTCTGGATTTTGTAAGAAATCCTTCGATAAAGTTAATTTAAAATTAAAACAAAATGTTGGGTACTGTGGACAGTTCATTTCAACAACAACAACAACAAAGTGCAACAACAATAACAACAACA
>CM067527.1:11335000-11467500 GCA_034509925.1 Hirudinaria manillensis
CTAAAACTGTAAATAGATTAGAATAAAAACCTGATATCTGGTTGGATCCATAGTCTCTTACACCCGCATTCAAAGCCATAGTTTCCTAAAATCTACAAAAACAAATATCTTACTCAACTGGTAAGAATACGTTTAATTAATATATAGCAATTATGAACAGGTTCAACTTTTACAGGTTCTCGTAACTTACGGTAAAGCGAAATATTTGAACAGAGGTAAAAAAAAATAAAGAAATTAACATAACTTTTAACCACATTCTACTCACGTTTTGTACACACAAAGATAACTTGAAAAACTATATCCAGCAATACAACTCCGCCCTGTCTCCAAATATAAACATTATATCAGCCGGCCTCCACAATGTTATTTTTGTTCGCAATGAGAAGAACGATAAACATAATTAATAAAATATTTCGCCATTACATTTTATTTTAAATTATTTTAAAGTTACTTTTTTAATTGTGAAGTATTTCCGTGATCGCTTCGAGAAAATGGACTCTGCAAAATTCAAGTCTAACAATAATAGAATTCTCATAAATTAATCCATCTGTATTATTATTTTCAAGACTTTCTATAGATATCCATTTACAATTTGCTTAAAAATTTGAACATCCGTTTATTTCATTCATTCTTCTTTTGTGTACTTGTTTCGTTATAAAAATTATCTAATTAATCTTCCATAATAAATTTAAACAGGTATACCAGGTGGTCCTCGTAGCAGGATGTGAATCAGGTTTTATAAAGACTATGGACATTATGTCTCTCTCTCATTTCATTTAGTTTTGTCTACATTTTGCTTATTTGTATTTAATAAATTTATTTCAAAATTTATTTATTTCAATCAAAATATCTTCTTGATTTGTTTTTTCGTTTAATTTCTGGTTTTTTCTAAGAGACGAGACCAAAGACGTTCTTTCGGATTGGGTTGATCCCCAGATTTGTTCTTTTCCATAAAATTTTTTTAATCAGATTAATTTATTTAGGCTGTCTTGAGTCCAGGATGCATGCAGTCACATTGACGATATAACCGGATGTGCTGAACCATCAATCTGTTGTTATTATGTTTAAATTATAAATATTTATAATGCACATATATTTATGTCAGTGTAAGCTTTTGCGTGACTTCAGTCAACGGGCAATGAAAGATTACAAATTATATTAATTAATGAATTTAATTAATAATCTGTTTTATCCACAAACAAATTAAAACTTCCGGAACGAAAAAAAGAAATAAATAAATAAATAAAAGAAATAAGTCAAAATTTAATCGTCTTGAAAATAATTAATCGCTAAAATTGTTTAAATTTAGCAGCTGGAAATGACTTATAAATTGGCACAAAATGAAACATTTGGTTTCGTTCTGAATTTATTGGGTTAATTAGAAATTAAATTTATAAATTGAAACAATTATAGGATCAAGATATCAATAAATAAATAAATAAAAACGAATAAATAAAAATAAATAAATGAATAAATAAATAAATTAATTAATTAAATAATTAAATAAATAAATAAATACATAAATAAATAAACAAGTTATTTTTACTCACAATTGTTGCAATTGTTCATTTTTATCATCTTTTTGAGAATATTTTAAAACAAGTCGAATAAATGCAATGCGAATTGTTTCATAATTCATAATTTATAAAATATATATTAAAATTAATTAAAAAGTAATCTTCGAAAAAAAAATTTCCTAGCACATGAATGATTGCTTTCACGAGAGGTGATGAAGAAGCGGAAATGGAGGAAGACATTCTGATGTGCATCATCATCATCGTCGTCATCGTCACCATCATCGTCGTCGTCATCATCATCCTCATCATCGTTATCGTCATCATCAGCAGCTGCAGCAAAAAAGATACATTTTAATTATTTTAAAATTATTAATCTGTGACTTATCCTGCCGTAAATAATAATAATAATAATAAAAACTAATAATTAAAACGTAGAAATGCTTTTTGAATCCGACATTTCGAAATTTAGTATTGCATGCCTCAACAGGAAACGCAACGATCAACTTCAAATGATCTTTAGATATGGAAAGTTCCAATCCACATTCGCTTTCGTTTTCGGAGTTTCGGTCATAAATTCATCCGCTGATATTATTTTAAAATTATTTTTAAAGGAAAATTTAAAAAATAAAAATAAACGAAAATAAAATAAACTAAAATAAAATAAAGGAAGAAGATAAGAAAAAAAGAGTTTCGTAATTTTGACAGATTCGTCGCTAATCAAATGTAAGTTGAGAGATTGATGAAAAGTTAATCTGATAACAAAACAGGGATGCAAATGGTTTTAAGAGGTCTTTTTATTAAATATAAGTCTACCGGTATTTTAAAGAATTAAACAACAGCAACTATTATTATTATTATTATTATTATTATTATTATTATTATTATTATTATTATTATTATTATACACATTTTTCCTGCTTCTTCTCGGTCTCACAGCCGGTGATGAATGAATGCTGAGCACTACCAGTGCTCTCAGCAATTCATCCAAGAACTTTCCGAAGAATGTGGGCAGTGCCCAGTAAGGAGATCTTCTGAATCTCCGAAGTCTTTGGTCGTCCTGGTATCAACTCTACATACTTTGTAAAGTCTTTTCTTAGCGTTCCGAGCGCTCCTACAATTACCGGAACGACTTTAGACTTCACTTTCCACATCCGGTTGATTTCAATCTCCAGGTCCTTGTATTTGCTAATTTTTCTAAATAATATTGCTAATTTTTCTAATAATAATATTATTATTATTATTATTATTATTATTATTATTATTATTATTATTATTATTATTATTATTATTATTATTATTATTATTATTATTATTATTATTATTATTATTATTATTATTATTATTATTATTATTATTATTATTATTATTATTATTATTATTATTATTATTATTATTATTATTATTATTATTATTATTATTATCCTCATCGCCGCTACAATCATTATCATTATTGTGCGAAGAAATTTGACGTAATTAAACTCGTACATGGATTGGAGGGATTTGTGGAAGAATTAAAAAAAATGATTAATTGAATGAGTGCATGAGAGAAGAATGAATGGATGAATGGATGGATGGACGGATGGATGAATTAATGAATGGATGGATGGACGGATGGTCGGATGGACGGATGCACGGATGGTCGGATGGATGGACGGATGGACGGACGTAGGGAAGAATGGAATGAAATGAATGAATGAATGCCAGGGCATGTGACCACTTTTACGATACCGGTTTCCACCTCGAGGGTGACATGACGTTTGCAATGGACTGAGATTTCAATGCAACGTTAAGTTGCAATCATTTCAAGGTAAAAAGCCATCCTGCTAGGAATGAATTGATGGTTCTCTGAATGACTCTGATGACGACGAGGAAGACGACGACGATGATGATGACGATGATGATGATGACGACGACCAGGAGGAGGAGGAGGAGAAGGATGATGATGATGATGACGACGACCAGGAGGAGGAGGAGAATGATGATGATGTCGATCACAGTCAGCATGGCATGACGATTAACTCCGATGTCATCCTGACGACAAGTACGTATCTCCGTCAACGTCATCTTAATCCTCGTCAAAGGTAGTCCTTGTCCACCGAGAATATTAAATAAATAAAAAGATATTATATTATTAATAAAAGTGGGATATTATTATTGTTATAATTTGATGGACGGATGGACGGACGTGTGATCGGACGGACGGACGAATGGATGGATGGATAACTATCTGGAATGAAAATTGTAAATAAGATCGTCATAATAAACTTTAAACTGTAATAACATTAAATATGCAACAGTTGTTCGTTATAATTTCATTACATTTATTTGTATTTGCTAGACAATTATAAATATATTTATAATTATTAATTATACAGAGATATTATATGAATTATAATATTTTACAATAATATTATATAATATTAAATTTAAATTTTATTTATGAATAAATATATTTATAATATAATTATATTTATTCATAATGTTGGAAAACAAACAAAACTGAATTTCTGCCATAATTTTTTGCTCCTTTCGAGGATAAAGTGACGAGTTCGATGCTGCATTTTAAGTGCAAAATCGATTTTTAATTTTTATTTTTAAAAAGTTTAAATAACAATATTTTGATTATTTTCCTGCTGGAAAAGTAATTTGCTATTAATAATAATAATAATAATAATAATAATAATAATAATAATAATAATAATAATAATAATAATAATAATAATAATAATAATAATAATATGACAACGACGACGACGATGATGATGATGATGATGACGGTGGTGATGATGATGATGCTGATGATGAAAAGAAGATGCGGATTAAGAGGCAGATGATGGTAATGATGATGGCGGTGATGATGATGATGATGGTGATGATGATGATGACGACGACGATGATGATGATGACGATGATTATGCCGGTTGTAGCATGATAGGTCCAGTTGGCTGAAATTATTTCAGTCGTTGTTTTTTGCGAAAACCGAGAAACGCAACCTTAGAACATGCAAGATTTTAATAATAATAATATATTTTTAAATCAATCTTTATTTATAAAATAAAATATTTAAAATAAAAATATTATTTTGAATTAAATGAAGAAATTCGAGACATAAAAATATCATCAACATAAAGAACACTAACAAAGTCAAACATAAACATATATGAATCATTGGCGTGAATAATAATCAAAATTATTATTATTAACAGTTTTAAGCAAAATAATAATAATAATAATAATAATAATAATAATAATAACAATAATAATAATAATAATAACAACAATAATAATAATAATAAAATATATTTCGTTGATGTTGAGGGGTTGGTAATTGGATATTCTTTTGCTCTGTTCTTTTCTCATGAATTTCATGGTGATGATAATGATGATGATGATGATGATGATGACTTCAACAAAAGTTATGATGATGATGACGACAATGATTGCCACTATAGTTAATTACAGGTAATACAATGTTTGAGATCATTAATTTAATAATAAATATATTATAAATAATATATATATATATAATATAATGTATAATAAATGTATTATTAAATCGGATAAAATGGAATATACACATAAATAAAACATAAATAAAATCAAATTAAAATTATTACCAACATATATTTATATAATAACAAATTATTGAAAATAAAATCAATAATTAATTAATAATAATAATAATAATTTATTAATTCCAACGCACAACAATTAACCATCATTTACGGAGAACGCTCGGACAGCAAGGGGCCAATCATGGCGATAATGTGGTTAATTAGGGTGTGTACTGAAAGTAATGATGGCCGTGACGATGACGACGACGACGATGATAACGACGATGATGGTGATGACGACGACAATGACGACGATGATGACGACGATGATGATGATCATGATGTTTATGGAAACTACTATCATTACCGTAACGAAGACGAGTTAGTGAGAGAATGATTATTATGGGAAAGGCTGCGATGACGACGACGACGATGATGACGATGATGACGACGACGACGACGACGATGATGACGATCATGATGTGTATGGCAACTACTATCATTACCGTAACGAAAGATAGTGTCGATGGTGAGAGAATGATGATGATTATTAGATACCAACAACACCGGTTGACACCTGTAGTAGTAATCGTGTGACGTCACATGAGAAAGGCTGCCATGCTCTTTTCAATTCTAATGTGCATTGCGTGGAATGAAGCAATCAGTAATAATAATAATAATTAATTAATAATTAATGATAACTAGAATAATAATATTAATAATAATAATAATAATAATAGTAAATGTTGTGGTAATGTTGTGATAATAATTAATAATAACTAGAATAATAATAATAATAATAATAATAATAATAATAGTAAATGTTGTGGTCAATTAATAATAACAATATTAATAATAATAGTAATAACAATAACAATGATAATAATAGTTAGAACAATAATAATAATAATAATGAGAGTAGTAATTATAATGACCCCATCAAATACAAGCAATAATTAATGTTGTAAATTATAATTAATGATTTGCAGGTAGGCATGCTGATGCTTAGTTCAGCTTGTTATCACTAATTACGTTACGACGACGACGACGACGACGACGACGATGGTGGTGGTGATGATGATGATGATGATGATGATGATGATGATGATGATGACGATGATGATGATGATGATGATGATGATGATGATGATGATGACGATGATGATGATGATGATGATGATGATGATGATGATGATGATGATGATGGTGGTGGTGGTGGTGGTGGTGGTGATGACGATGGTGAGATAATCGTCTGCACTCAGAAGGAAGGACAGTACTCATCAATAATGGACTTTAAAAAAAAATGATTCCAAATGCTCTTTAAAAAAATAGAATGAGTGATGACGTAACCTCGATGACGACGACAACGTCGATGGCGATGGTGATGATGATGATGATGATGATGATGATGATGATGACTATGGCGATGACGACGAACGGCGAACAATGAAATCGATGAAAACATCTGAAAATGTAGGCATCTAATGAACAAAAGTGATGAGGACGACTATGGTGATGATGATGATGAAATTGATGAATATTCATCTTCCTCCTCATCATCATCGTCATCGTCACCATCATCAACATCATCATCATCACCACCACCAGCAACATCATCACCACCTCCACTATCATCATCATCACCTGCTTCCTGTTCTTCTGTTCAACATGCTCCTCCTGGAATCGATGCCAGCACTTCTCAGCGGTTCGATGGATGCTGATCTTGTGAATTGTGGAAATGATTTTCAACACGATGATGATGGTGATGATGATGATGATGATGATGATGATGACGACGATGATGGTTATGAAGATGATGATAGAAGGAGATGACGATGGTGGAGATGATGATGATGATGATGATGATAATGGTAGTGGAGGTGTTGATGATGATGAAGGCGGTGTCTAATAAGACCAGTCCCAGATTCTGGACACATGTTGTGCCCGTGTGAGCCCGTGAATTGCTTCGTGAAAAGTGATTGCACGAATGCACGAATGAATGAATGAATGAATGAATGAATGAACGAACGAACGAACGAATGAATGAATGAATGAATGAATGAATGAATGAATGAATGAATGAATGAACGAATGAATGAATGAATGAATGAATGAATGAATGAATGAATGAATAATAATAATAATAATAATAATAATAATAGCTTGCCTTACGACCACATTAACGATATTAATGGCTTGTTAATTATAAGTACATGATTACATTAGCATTGCCTTTTTGTGCTTAACTAATAATTAATTATTAATAATTAATATTTAATATTATTTATAATTAATATTAATATTATAATTATTATTCATAACCATAACCAGCTGGCATAACATAACGAGAGGACGAATACATGTGCGCCCAAAACAGAATCCGACTATAAAAGGACTCCCGCGGTTCGATGATTTCATTTGGCGAGAAGTCTCCTGTTGTTGTTGTTGTTGCTGTTGTTGATGTTGCGTCGATGAATTCATGCAGTCGAAGCATTCGAACGTCGGTGCATGTTTTTAAAAGATGAATTGAATTGAATTGAATTGCGTGAATTTTTAGGGAGTGCATGGATCGATGCACGTCGTCGGATGAATTAATGCACTGTCGATCTGTCGATCTGTCGATCGGACGACATTGTTTTGTTTTGCCACCGTCGGATGGTTTCTGTTGTTGCTGTTGTTGTTGTTGGAGTTCGGCTTTTAGCTGGAAGAAGTTGTATCATCATCATCATCATCACCATCGTCGTCAGTAGCAGCATCATCATCAGCGTCGGACGATTGTTAATTCTGATGGCTAAATTAAAGTTCGGTTTTGAAATCAATTATTTATTTATTTATTTACTAATTTATCAACATGTCTGACAAAATGACGGACCCGTTTCGTGATAAATGTCTTGCACGTCTGACGCCCTCCGCGTACAATTTGAGGCTTTCATGGGAGTTTAAAAGTGGAAGAATCGAGCGAAATTTTCCAATTTTTCCAGGATTACGTGACAGCCTTTCAGGAGAATGAATTCTCTTGAATTTCTTGAATTAAATTTCGATTAATTTTAGCGATTAATTTCACAGAAAATCGATTAAAAGAAGTTGAAAATTAACTTAGAAACCGTACTGAAGGTACTATTCTGACGAGATGAGGATCTGAAGGCTGGGATTGAATTCATAACTTTTGTAAAGAAACGATTTGCAGAATCAATTAATTAACTTTTATTTTATTAATTTATTGATAGAAATAAATGCGATTAAATTTAAAAATAAAATAATTCATTCGAGAAATGACGGACTGACCACAAGTTGTAGGTACTTTTGCTGTCGTTGTTTGAGTTATTGCTAGTGTTGTTGTTGTTGTTGTTGACTTGGATTTTCCGAGGATGTTGCTCTGAAAGCAAGTCGTGTTCAGCATTGAAATGGAGGTTGGTTTCTTTTAAGACTCATCTTTCGTTCTTCTCATCCACTTCATCATCGTCGTCATCATCATCATCATCATCGTCGTCATCATCATCATCATCATCATCATCATCGCAAGAAGAGATTTTCATTTGAAGTTACACGCTCTGAATCCTTTATCCTGTGGAAATGTTCTGATCTTCTTGAATTAATGAGCAAACATAAGTCGTGTAATAATCAATTAATCATGATTTTTAATCACAAACTCAAAACAACAACAACAACAACGACAACAACAGCAACAACAATTGCACAACTTAATCATAACGACAACAACAAAGGACATCATTATCACCTTCACTGACGTCATCGTCGTAGTCATCATCATCATCATCATCTTCGTCATCTTCTGTTCTTTCAATGTAGTAGTCGTCATCGTCATCATCATCATCATCATCATCATCACCAATGACGACGACAACAACGACGACGGCGGTTTGAGCGAGCGAAGAAGTAGCCGGCTGCTAATTCTCCATTCTCCTCCAATCAGCTGCCGAAGAATTGGGTCACAATGGAATCAGACGATCCAGACACGAGCCATCATCGGCTCGATGATATTCAACCGGCGTGGAACATTTTCCAGAAATATTAAGAAAAATAAATAATTTAAAGAAATAAATTGAATAGAATTGATTAGAATTACAATAAAAAAAAGATTAACAAATGAAAACAAGCAGATGGAGAGAGAAAAGTAGAATCTCAAATAGAATATAAAATATAACCTGAAAGGATGGTGATGATGATGATGAAGACGACGACGGCCATGATGACGATGAGGACGACGACGACGATGGCGATGATCATGATGATCATGACGAATGCTTATCGTTATAGGACTATTTGGTTTAATAGCGCATTTCAATGCAAACCTTATCGGATGAAGGTGATTCATGACATCGCCTTGGAATCACAATCAGTTTCATCACCAACATCATCATCATCACCATCATCATCAGTATCCCCGGCAGCATCGTCATCATCACCACCGGCATCACTATCATTATGCCGTCTCTGTGATAAGCCTTATCACTTTGTTTTTATTTACTTTCAGGTTTAAGCAACAAAAACAGCTTTTGAATCTGGAATAACTTGAAATCGAAAACCCTGCCCCGCCCTGGACGATGTCTCCCCACCCCGTCTTCCACGTCATCGTCATCATCATCATCATCATCAGCAGCACCTTCGTCATTTCAGTTTCATCCATTGTTCTCGATTCCGGTTCTATCGATTCAAAGAGCCATTCAACGACCACAACAACAATAGAAACAGCATCACAACAAGCGTCATCTTTGCCTGTGAAATTGAACGCGGAAGCATCCAACGATAACAACAACTCACCGAGAGGAGGAAGTGATGACGACGACGACGACGACAACGACCAACAAATGGTTAGAGACAAGGCAGCTACTGCCGAACAACTGCAAAGATTCGTCCCCAGTGACATCGTCAGTTGTAACCCCGAAACAAGATGTCAACAGGAAGTTGATATTCGCCCTCCTTCCTCATCGTCGTCGTCGTCGTTATTGTCACTGTCATCATCATCAGCAACAGCGGTATCATCATCATCACAACCACCATCATTACTGTTCAGAAAAAGCGAGTATATGTTTCGCATCGAGTCGAAGTCCGGCATCGTTGATGAGTGCGATCAAAAAACCCACCAAGAATTGCACCTCGTCACGCATGGACGTCACGAACACGTGACCGGAAATGGAGAGCGGAGTGGGTGGCCGGAGGCTGGGGAGCTTCTGTCCGACGCAACTTCCGTCGCCATGAAAGGTCTAGGATTGGTCCATCATCGTGGTCCTCCTCCTCGTCGTCGTCGTCATCATCATCGCTGGTGTCATCATCATCATCGTCAAAAACAACCTCACTGCTGGCATCATTATCACAACGTGACTAAAAGAGAGAATGAAAAAGCCAAGAGCCGACAACATGCTAATCATCAGCCCCGTCGTAACTTCATTCATCATCATAATTATCATCATCACCATCACCATTACAATCATAATCATAATCGTCATCGTCATCATCATCATCATAGTAATCGTCGATTGAAACAGTCGGGTCGAATATTTTACTTTTGTAATGGTAGTATCTTCCAGCCTCACCAAATATCACTTGTAACATCATCATCATCATCATTATCATCGCATTCACAACCATCGTCGTCGTCGTCGTCGTCATCATCTTTATTTTCATCATCTCCGGCGCCATCAATATCATTATCGTCATCACCGTCGCCATTAGGATTATTATCAGCATCGATAGCATCATCATCATCATCATCTTCCTCATCGCAACTGAGTTTTGCGGAGGAAAAGCCGAGCAATGAAGTTCAAGGTCATGCTCGGATGGAGTGGAGTTCACTCATGCGTGCAGATACGACACCGGCCGGAAGTGCCGAGGCGAAAGAGAGGATGAAGACAACGCCGATGAGAATAATGGAGATGAGCGGGAGAAGAAGTAAGAGGAAGAAAACGATGATGACGATAAGGAATGGAAGCCACGCAGAATCGAATGACGGATCGGAGGGAGTGGAAAACGTTTCCGGAAAGGTTCCATCAACGACAACAGCAACAATTACTGCAATGCTCACATCATCAACTGTGACGCCACTACTGCCGCAATCATCATCATCATCATCGTCTGCATCATCATCGGTATCGTCATCGCCAACGTCAAATGAGTCCACCAAAAAGAGAAGCAGAAGAGACCTCACCAGCGTTGGAAGCTCATCGAGGATCAGAATAAAAGTCTACGGCGTCATGGCAATGAAAGAGGAGGAAGAAGACGACGACGGAAACGACGAAGACGGCGACAACGACCGCAGCGACCGCAAGAACCGCGCCGACAGAATGGAAAAACCTATCCGCCAGCATGCCAACCTTTCCAGCTCCGACCACGACAGGCTGGCGGACGACATGGAAAAAACTGCCTCCAACGTCGTACAGGTGAGTCGGTGATGAATCGTTTCAATCACTCACCTGGAATGGTCTCATGAACATCTGTGCATTCAGTCTCAAGAGTCGAGGCTTTCCAACCGAAAGCCAAGGAGTTCTTAACGCTCATGCTAGTTAAGCTCCATTAACTAGTGATTCAATGATGCGCTACATAAATTTCAGGTCGAGGAAAACTCACCTGTTGGGACCATCGTTGCCCTCATAAAGGTTAAAGGTCAGGAGAAGGAGGAGGCGTTTCTGGCAGACTGCGTCCTTCCATCATCACCATCGTCGTCGCAGTCTTTCCAGCTGAGCGAGCACGTGATCAACGAATTCCTGCTGAGAACTGGAAAGGTTTTCGACCGAGAGGTGGAGCCATCTGTGAGGCTGATCATAAGATGTCACAGGAACTCGGGGTCCTCGGCATCGTCGTCATCTTCGTCGTCGGCGAATCGATATCAGACGAAAAAAAAGTCGAGAAATCATCCGGGCGATAAAGAAGAACGACGGAGCGCCAACAAGAAAAGCGCCAAGAGCGCGATCAATGCGGACGACAATCGATTCAAGCGCGACGGAGGTCGAAGCCGCCTCAGCAAATCCCGTCCTCGTCGTCGTCGTCATCCTTCTTTTTTCCCGACTCTCCGTCTTCAGAGGGTGACAGGATATCTCCCTGAAGAAGTGACAAATTCGAGAGTCAACGGTGGCGATCATAAAGACGATTCTCAGCACTTTTCATCTTCGCGCTCGTCACCTTCTTTCCATCCGCCCAAAAACGAGAGCAAGAAAGACGACTACTCCAACTACGCCGACGATGAAGCCCAAGGCAGCCTGCTCTCGCCTGCGATGCAACGACGACCACAACAACAACCACCACAACTACATCAACGGCATTCGCATCGACCCGACAGAAACGTCAAGAGAAAAGACAGCTACAACAACGACGATGGCGACGTCGATGACGACGACTACGCGGAGGTGACGGTCGACGTCGTCATCGCTGACGTCAACGACAACCGACCAATGACGAGCTCGGATTCGTACGAAGCAGACGTTGAGGAAAACCTCCAACCGGAAGTGACGATTTTCAAGATGGCCGCCTGGGATCCGGATGCCGGAAATAACGGACTCCTGTCATACTCCTTGGAGCTGCAGTCCCCTTCCGGGAAGGATGGAGTGACGAGTGAGTGAATGGTTGAGCAATCGAGTTATTGGGTACGAGACTCAATGAACAATAGAATCACTAATCACGTGAATGAATGAGAATTGCCAGCTGGAAAATGAACTGCTATCTACTTCCGGTTATTCATCATGGTTATCATCATCATCGTCATCATTATCATTGCCACCTTTACGGCCGTTTCATCATCACTACGGGCTTAATTTATTATTATTATTATTATTATTATTATTATTATTATTATTATTATTATTATTATTGTTATTATTATTATTATTATTATTATTATATATTATTATTATTATTATTGCTGTTATTAATTCATAAATAGTGTAAGAGCTTTACCCTTAACGTTTAAACGATTCCATCTTTCCTTTTAAATTGATTGCTTCACCAAATTTTCCATCAACGATGAGACTTTGGAGTGAGTGATGACCGAGCAAATGATTGCCGGCTCTGCATGGAAGAAGTTGCTTGCCAGAATTTATTAAATTAAATTAAATTTAAAGAAAAAAAAGAATACCAGCAGAAATATTTAAATAAATAAATAAATAAATAAATAAGTAAGTAAATAAATAAATAAATAATTTGTAAATAGAATGTTATGTTTAACTTTGTCAGAACATATTTGCTTGACATTTTAGAGAATCAGAATTGGCTAAGATACTTGTAGTAATACTCAGGGATCCAACAATACATTAACGCATTAACCATTATTAATAATAAGTTAACGTAATGTAATAACCCGGGGTCCTCAAACTAATTATAGAAGGTCAGGTTTATTGAAAGTTGTCAGATGCCTTGGAAGATGCACGATGCTTCAAATGTCTAAGTCTTGAAATCTGCTGTTCTCTAATTCTCGCTCTACTTTCCGAGATAAATCCATTTGTCAAGGTACACAACCAAAGAGTCTGAATAGCAATTAATTATTTAATTATAAAATTATATTGCCGCTAAATTTAATTAATTACTAAATTAATTAATCAGCAATATAATTTCAATTAATCTTCAATTATCTGGATCCAGGGATCCAACACTGCCCCCTCCTTAAATCTGTTCGTCCCGAACAGACATCTATTCCCATTTTCATTTTTACTCTCGGAATAGGATCCGATTGTCTTCCAACAATCTCATGGCTGCGAATCCCAGATCCATTTGCTTTGCCATCTTCTGGGATTTCTGTTGCCTCCCTTCTGCTTCTGTGTCCCGCAAGTTTCAGCCGCGGAACATCGCCATTTCCATGCTCAACCTCCTGCTCCACCATGCCGCCAGATCTCAGACTCTCTACAGGATCACCCGCTCCATTCTCCTTGCTAGGCACTCTCCCGAAATCCCGAGCACTCCCTTCTGTTATTCCCAATGGAGCCGAAACATCCGCTGATAAATCCATGGGCTGTTCTGTAGACTCTACTTGTTTCACCATCAAATCCGTGCGCTCCACCGGCAACTCCACGTGACTCATCAGTAACTCCTCGGGCTGCACCAACAACTCCACATGATCCACCGGCAATCCCACAGGCTCCTCCGAAAGTTCCATTTGCTCCACTAAAACCTCCGTGAGCCCTCTGGGCCCTGCTGACGACTCGACCTGATCTGGTAACACTATGGGCTCCAACGGCGAGTCCTCTGAATCCGCCATCACGCACAGCGTTTCTGGAGACACGCACGCACTGTGGTCGGATGTGCCTTCGAATGACTCCATCCCAATGCTGCCAGAAACTGTACCTGGAACAACGGACATGATTTGTTCTTCGTTGGTAACCTTTTTGCAGAGTTCCTCTCCTTGTTCCTTGCAAGATGGAAGCACCACTTTGCTCTCCTCAAAAGAACCAACAGGACTCTTCTCGGTAGAGTTTCCACCCGAAATCAGAGAGACATCCTGACACGGAACCGCTGTGTTTTTCAAATCACCCCTAATACTCCTAATACACTATCCTCTGTTAACTCTCTCTAATAATTCTTTTCCATAGCTGACCATAATAAAATGAATGTTATACCTTGTGGCATGGCGTAATAGGATAATAACTAGTCACTTCTCGAATTGTAACAGCTCCTAATTGGCTACATTTTTCAAAGACTTGCCAATCAATCTCCTCGTCTGACCGCGGGCACTTTAAGGAGTCTGACTAGTTCATATAATTAAGTCATTATTGCCTCATCATCACCATCACATAAATCACCATCATCATCATCATCACAGGTTGGAAGAAAGTACTCTCCATAGACAAAGAGACGGGAGAAATAAGGAGTCAAGTTAGCTTTGACTACGAAGCTCAGCCAATCTACAGGGCCCTCGTTTACATCTGCGACCACGGTGACCCCAGTCTGACCTCGACTATCCACTTCCGGGTCAGAGTTCAAGACCAGAACGACAATCCTCCTCAATTCGGCAAGTCCGTCTTCTACATGAGCGTGCCGGAAAACGATCGCGGTCTCCATGACGACCTGACCTCTCCGGTCGGTCACGTGATCGCCACCGACGAAGACACCCTTCCGGAGTACAGGCGCATCGTCTACGCCATACTGGAAGAGCCAGGAACCAGAGACTTGAACTCCGGACCTGTCCTGGAAATGCTTTCCAATTCTCCTGGAGAACGCAACCATTCAACGTGGGATAAATCCAATCTATCTGAGCGCAAGTTTTTCGGCGAACCTTCCTTCTGGTTTTCCATCGACGAAGAGACGGGCATCATCAGAACGAAGCGCCCTCTGGATCGCGAATTCCAACCCTCTTTCCACTTCCGCGTCTCGGCCAGTCATCCCACCGTCGCCGGTCACGTGTCGGTGGCCCAGGTGGTGGTCTATGTCAACGACATCAATGACAACAAACCGGTCGTGGTGAGGCCGAAGCGAGACGAAATCGTCCAAGGATCGTGCCCTTTGACCGCTGGTTTGAACCTCTTGCGTTTGGAAGCGGTCGATCCCGACGAAGGACTGAATGGTCAGGCCGGTCTCAGGTTCGACCTGGTGTCAGTCAGTCCGGTCGAATTGGCAGCTCCGGGCCATCCTTTCCACGGCTGGATGAATCCGGTGAAGCTTTTCGGACTGGACCGAGCGTCTGGCATCTTGAGCGTTTCTACGATTGAATTAAAATTCCCCGACGACCTTTGCTCCACCTACAAGTTTAAAGTTCAAGTCTCGGATCGCGGGGACGAGCCTCCTAGTGACGATCACAGGTTGACCTCCGACTTGGAATTCTACGTGACCTTCAACAACCAATCGGATGCCGTTCGCAAGTCTCTGTTCGCCATCGACAGCCAATCAGGTGACGGGCTGTCGAAACGTCGCTTTCACGGAAACTCGTCGACAATTCTTCAGGGTCCAATGACCGACAGTGGTCCGCTGACGGGAGGTCAGGGTTTGGTAATGATGGCATGCTTAGGGGTGGTCGGTGCAGCCCTCTTTTTGGCGCTGGTGCTGATTTTATTGGGCGTGATTTTGCTGACGAGGAGGAGGAGGAGGAAGAGGAAGAAGACGCGAGAGAACAAAACCGAATCGAAGGAAAAGAGAACGACAGATGACTTGGAAAGGAAATGCTGTCGCTCCATTAAAATGCAAATGGCGAGCGCGGAAGATGAAGAGAGCAAGAATAATTGCAATCTCTGCTGTCGCGGTCTCGCGTGCACCCGAGCGGCTCAACTCAGTCCCCCCTTCTTCGGTTCGTCCGAAGTCGAGGCCGCTTGCAGCATCGCTAGCGACAATAGATCGAGTCGCGGCTGCTTCGACTGCGACCCGCCCCCGCCGCTGGAGGCAGTCTGCGCCAGGAAATTCTGCGACGCGAGAACCGAAATCGAGCGAATAGAGAATCGTCAAGAAATCAACTTGGAACTCGAGGGAACGGACTGCGTCGAGAGTCGCGCCTGTCGCCACGAGTCGTCGGCTGCAACGTCCGTCGACTGCTTGCTACCTGCCGCAACGTGCATCAAACCACCGATAAACGATGACGAAGAATGCGACTGTAAGGACGAGCAAACCAAATTCTCTTTCATTGCAAACCCCCAACAAAATGAATCTCAGCACAGAAGCAGCTACGCCGACAGCGCTGGTCCTAGCTGCTACTACAGCAACGCCAGTAGTTACGGTAGTCGTCGTTCAAACAGCCGGAGCAGTAGCGTCCTCAGCGACGTCGTCACCTGGAAAACCGGAACGACGACTTCCGGAGACAACAAGTTCGTCATCGTCGAGGTCTGCGATTCCGACGACCGCTACTACCATGACCACCAGTCGCCGTGCGGCAGCCGAGACAGGCGACAGAGGCGAGCCAGCGACACCAGGCCGATCAGCTACCTCACTTCTCCTGGACAATCTGGAAAGTCTTCAAAGCGAAAAATGGACAACCGGTTATCTACGGAGGACTTGAACCATCTCCACCTTCATCATCTTCATCACCATCATCATCAGCAGCAGCCGCAAAATCTGCATCATCATCATCATCATCATCATAGCCATCATCGTCACCGTGATCATCACCAACACCACGATCAACATCATCAACATCAACATCATCATCAGAAACGTAACGACGATAGTCGCTTCTCGCAGTTGCTGGAAGTCCAGCAGCGACATGCGACGACGAAAAAGACGTCGACTTCCCCCAGCCACTACAACAACAACACCAACAACAAAAACCGCGAAAACGACGCAGACGAGAGCAACAACAATCCGCCCTCTTCACCTTTGACCCAGCTTCCGATCTGCGCTCAGGTAATGACCTTTTGACAATTGAGGTGATGGAGATATCGCTTTGGTGATGTTATCGTTCAGGATAGGATTGGAATTAGGACTAGGGTGTGGATGTGGCTGATGATGTCGATAGGGTTAGGGTTAAGTTTGGGATACCGTTAGGGACGAGGATATGATGATGACGATGATGATGGTGATGATGATGATGATGATGAATGTAATGATTGCCATTTATTATGAGGCCCATAATGTAGGTGGCTTCAAAGTTCTTTGTTTTGTTATCTATGCAGGGAAGGGGGGCGATAATAAAGGTTTTCTTGGGATAAAAGATGTCCCTTTATAATGCCGTATCTAATGACTTCCGTTCTTTCTGTCATTCCACTGTGGGAGATCCATCAAACGTGATTGTAATGATGATGATGATGATGATGACGATGATGATGATTAATATTATTATTATTTGATCATATTAAAATCTATTTAAAAACCCATTTGGCGTGATCCATCATTTCAAAAAGTCCAATCATGGCTTTACAATCTTTTGAGGAGGTAATAAATTGAATTTACAAAAAAAATGAAAGTAATCTGAGGTGGTTTCGAGAATCTATTCTAGAAAGACGACGTGAAATACTGTGGAACAGTTTAATCCTATTTTATATAATAATTTATATTATAATTTTATTATTATCATAATTTAATTGTAATTATAATAAATTTAATAATTAATTTTTTAAACTTATTTATTAAACTTATTTTAAAATTATGTAATTAAACCTTTATTTATATGTAATAAACATTTTAATTATTATTATAATTTAATTGTTATAATTATATTATAATTTATTTATTATAAATATATTATAATTTAATGATAGGCAAGATTACTGTGTAATTCATACTCACGATA
Organism: Hirudinaria manillensis; assembly: GCA_034509925.1. NCBI lineage: Eukaryota > Metazoa > Annelida > Clitellata > Hirudinida > Hirudinidae > Hirudinaria > Hirudinaria manillensis. The sequence goes on from CM067527.1 coordinate 11,353,225, forward strand.
TACTGCGTTAATTTAATTTATGCATGTTATGTCAACGTTTGATTATTTCTTATAATAAATCCACTAATAATTTTATTTTTTACTTTTTAATTTTATTTGTAAAAATGTAAACAATTATATTATTTGATAAAGTGGAGACTTTTTGCAAAAATAACATTTATCATTCAAAAGAATTAAAAATAAAAAGAATTAAAAAGAAATTGTTGTTTTAGAAAAAGAAAAATAATTAGAAATCCATAGAAATCCGTCAGAAAGAATAACTGGATTTTAATCAATCCAAAATTGAACACATGAAAAACTGTAAAATATTTTAAATTAATTTTATTATGACACTGACTATTGCAGCGCTACATAAATGCGCGTTTTATTTATTTAGTATTTTCAGTATCGTTAAGTAACCGAATTTAAAATAGACAATATTATATTATATTAAATAAAATTAAATAATAAAATTAAATAATAAGAATTTAAACATGGTTTTTTATTTTAAACTGGCGTCCTGATCCTGGGAAGTTCCTTGGCTTGACGGTGTCCCTTACCCCTATCCAATTGCGATCCACAACGGTGCACCTTGGAGTTGGAACATGAAAAATGGGAATTTCAGAAATAATAGATAGATTTATTGCCTCGGGTTCTTGTAATTTCAAAGTTTTTCAAAGCAATTGTTTTTTTATTTACGAAGCATGTTTTGGAATAAAATGATTTAAAATATAAATGACTTTAAATAAAGAATAAAGAATGAAAATAATTCAAATTAGTTTTAATTCAATTGTTAATTATTTCTTTTCAAGAATTTGAGATTTGCCTTGAGCTTCTCTTTCAAAATTTCGAGAATTACTTGATCGTTGATGAGATTAACATTTGTATTTATGGAAAAATATTAATTATTATAATTTAAAAAATTTAATTGTATTTATTATTATTAATAATTTAGATGGACGGATGGACGGATAGATGGATGGATGGACGGAAGGACGGGTGGATGGATGGATGGATGGATGGATGGATGGATGGATGGATGGATGGATGGATGGATGGATGGATGGATGGATGGATGGATGGATGGATGGATGGATGGATGGATGGATGGATGGATGGATGGATGGATGGATGGATGGATGGATGGATGGATGGATGGATGGATGGATGGATGGATGGATGGATGGATGGATGGATGGATGGATTGATTGATGGATGGATGGATGGATGGACGGATGGATGGATGGATAGTTGGATACATGAATGGATTCCGCTTTAAAGGGACACGGCTAATGTCCTGTAATTTGCAACGAGTGTCGTGAAAGTAGTCTCTCAGGGTCAATTAAAGTCCTTGTTTCTCGAACATATTTTGCTTCTTATTTTTGCTTTTTAGAAAATTTCTCTTTAAATGAAAGATTTTATGAAATATTTTTTTATTTTAATGGATATTGTTTATTTATTCATTTGTTTATTTATTCATTTGTTTGTTTATTCTTTTGTTTGTTTAATTATTTTTTTTGCGATTATAAATTGAACAATGTAATGCACTCCGATGCAGCGTGCAATATATCAGATACAGTCCCATATTCTTATGAATGGCACTGAACTCTAAGACCCCGGAAGTGCGGACCAATAAACAAGAACCAGAGGTTGCCATGACGACCGCTGACAAATTTCCGTGGAAAATATTTCTTCGTGGATGCAGAGTTTACTTCCAGGGTAACATTCGGGGTCAAGTACCCTCATGTACCACGTGCCATCCGGGGGCAAACCGCGGGCCAACCACGGGCCAACCACGGTCCAACCACGGGCCAACCACTGGCCAACGGAACAACCGAAGGAACGGTCTAGTAATACCACGGTGAAGTTATACCAGGCTTAAAACTTACGCTTTGGTCACGTTCATACAATGAGTGATGTCCATTGATTTCTCGGGTTTTGAAAATAATTTCCGAACGATAAAAAGATTTGTTATGTTCCGGTCTGATTGCAACCGTGAATTCGTGCAGCTGTCGGTGTTGCTTTCCTCCTCATCCTCCTCCTCCTCCTCCTCCTCCTCCTCCTCCTGTTGTAAACTACAACGTCACGCTCCAGGTTCAACTGGATGCACGACGTTGAACTGGAAAAGTTGGAGAAAATCCATCACGACATCCGCCGGATGAAAATGTTTTCGAAAATGAAATTAAATCGTTCCCAATAAACTTTGGCGAGCTCTCCTTTGCATAAACATGGGGGCATAGAGGCGTCAACCCTACGTTCCGATTGGTCTGAGAGGGATTTTTCTTAACGCCCTCGCTATTGGTATTGATGGTCCCTTAAGATTGGCACCACCATTTCACGACAAGCCTATTGGTCGAATCAATCAAACCAACCCACCGATTGACCGATCAACCAACCACGGTGTCAACCACAGTCAACCGGTTGCCTACCCCTTTGCATCATCGCGACACCTACCACCGATCTGAAAACTGTGGCCGCTGAAGTCGATAATCTCTCAACTCGTAACGCAGTCGTCCTAATTGAAGGACGTCCTTGGATCATTTGCGGCTTCAAACAACAACAGCAACAACTGGAAACAACGCCAGCTTTTAACAAGCGGAACCATTATTACTATTGTGTCTTTTCATCGTCACAACCGCCACCATCCTAATCTTCATCATCATCAGCAGCAGCAGCAGCAGCAGTAGCATCATCATCATCATCATCACCATCATCATCATCAGCAGCAGCAGCATCATCATCGTCATCTTCATCGTCGTCGTCATCGGCATGGACATCAATAGCATCATCAGCGTAAAAATGACGACCTCTAGGCAATCAAGAAGCAAGAATAAATGGGACGACAATTCTTACTCTGTGACTAAGAGTGATGATAGTGATGATGACGACGACGACGATGAGGACGATGGCGATGACGACGACGACGATGGTGATATAACGATGATGATAATGATGTATGGTGTGATGCTTATGACTTCATATTGTTGTAGGTTATCGATGACCATTGATAATGATGACGATGATGATGTCGACGACGATGATGACGATGATGATGTCGATGATGATGATGATGATGATGATGATGATGACGATGTCAACAGGCTTTAACAAGTTCTCCACGTCAGGTGCACAAAACGAAATTGCAGGCAAAAAAATAATGTAAACATTTTTCTTGTTGCCGCTGAAATTTCGGTTGTTTTTGCCTTTCAAAAGAGTTGCTGAAGTCAAAAAATGTACTCAATTCGTTGAGTACTGATGATTGTACTCGACTGTACTGAATTATAAACTTCGGCGACTTCATTGGCCAATCAGGTCGGTCTTAAATAATTTAAACGAAATTAATTAACTAAATCAATTTTCGGATTTTTTGTTTAAAGCAGGGTATTATTAACAGAAGGGTTTGCAGTGAACTTGAAAGATATTGAAAGAATAAATGATAGTTTATTGTAATATTTACAAATTATTCACAAATTATTTGCTAATTATTTGCTATGAATTAACTCTTTGTTCGTTAATGGATCGTTTTAACTGGCTTTAATTTTGCTCTTTAAGCAGAACGCATGTGAAATTGGTTTGTCACTGGTCAACATGGCATACAAAACAATGGAACGTGCTTGGAAGACGTGACACTTTGTTTTTTTGTTTGTTTGTTTGTTTGTTTGTTTGTTTGTTTGTATTGCAACATCATTCGCAACAGATTTCAAGAACCGACAAAACAATAAATGTTGCATACAGTTTGCAATAAGTCAAATGAACACTTACATAACACGTCAGATGAAAGTGTTTATTTCGTAGGGAACATGATATGACGTTCAACCTAAAGTCTCGAATAGCCTGTATCTAGTTTGTATCGGCTTTGTATCTGCTTTGTATCTGCTTTGTATATGCTTGGTATCTGCTTTGTATCCGCTCTGTATCTGCTTTGTATCGGCTTAAACACTTAAACAGTTAACTTGTTTCGTTATCGTTACGTAATAATATGCAATATAACGCCAATTAAATTTAATAAAATATTTTTAAATTAAATTAAAAATAAAGAAAAACTGAACCAATGCCTACGTATCCAGGGTGATGAATGGGGACTACCAACTTCATTTTTTTAAACTTGGCCCTCTGGCGCCAAGCAAAAGAAAATTTGGTCGTCCATAAATTGAATTGAATGCCTTGCTTTAAAGGTTTCCATTTTCTCAAATTTGTGGTTAATTAAATTTAAAATAAATTTAAATTAAGTTTAAAATGATAATTTATTACAACTGTAAATCATTTCGTAATAATTGGATTTTAAGAATTGTTCATGATTTTTTAAACTGCGGAGATGGCTGTCTATTAAAATATTATAATATCTAGAATATTAATTACAAATTATTACTTACACATTATTATACATAATATCGGTAATTATAAAGGACTAAATTAACTCGAAATTATTAATAATTTAATTAAAAACATTTAAATACACATACAAAACAACATTAATACAATTGAAATACAAATCAAAACAATACAAAACAATACAATTAATTGCATACAATGAAATACAATTGAAATATAAATTAAAACATCTGAGAAAACAAAACTAAAAGCAGTAAACAAGACGAGCATCGTTAAAACCTTATTTACGGAGAAAACAAGGCTTCCAAAGATGTTCCGTGCCTGACTTTTTGTGCTCCTTTTTTTTTGCCCCACCTCGGGATGGGTGCATGGGTGGGTGAATGGATGGGTGGATGGGTGGGTGGATGGATAGGTGCATGGTTGGGTGAATGGATGGGTGCATGGGTGGGTGAATGGATGGGTGCATGGGTGGGTGGGTAGGTGAGTGGTTATTGACCTGAGGAGATTCTAGGGCTGGCGGTTGGAGGATTAACGGTATGATTGTTCGTCTAATTTGAATTGAGAAGTGCATTTTATTTTTGCTATTATTATTATGTTCAAATCAATGGAATATAATTATTATTATTAATATAATAAACAAATATAATATATATAATAATAATATTATATATAATGTTATATATATATTATCATATATATTATATTTATTATTATATTATTATTATTATTAATGTCCACCTACTCTTTAATTTCGAAGATTAAAAGTGAATTATGAAGTGGTTTTCCAAGGAGGCGGAAGTTTTGAAATTGTTGAATTGAAAGTAAAAATTAATAAATTGAAAATGCACGAATATTTTGTCGTTCGTCGTGATTATAAGAATCACCAAATGAACAATCACGATAATAATAATAAAAATAATAATAATAATAATAACATTAATAACAAATATCGTTTATAAATATGTATTAAAATATGATAATATAACAATGAATGTTATTTTTATTATTATATCATTAGGATTGTAATATTGACATTATTAATATTTATTATTATTATTATTGTTATTATTATTATTAATATTATTATTATTATTATTATTAATCATATAATATTCAATTGGTTATCTAGGCATCTCATTAGCTCAGATATCCCTAAGAATGTTTTATATTCTTGTTATAATAATTACATTATATAACATTATTATTATCTTTATTCTTAATGTGACGTTATTATTATTATTATAATAGTATTATTATTGTAATGGAAGAATTCCACTCGGGCCATAATAATACGCCATCCATCAAGCAACCGTGGTCTCATAACATTCCAGCAACTGTTCAATTTCACGCTCAAAACCCGGAGAGAAGGAAATTATATTTGTGGTCACGTGGCGTCGAAGCCCGCGGACCACTGATTTTTATGGGGGCTGGCCGACCATCAATCCGAATTATATCTGTTGGCGTAATTGTTTCTTATGCACGCGTCTCGCTTGGCTTAGTCAGTCGTGGGGTTGTACATCCTGGGGGTGTGGATTGCACCTCTGGGTGCCAACAGGGGGTGACGGACGGTGAGTGATTGGGAGGTATGTGATTTTTGTTTTTATTTATTTATTTATTTATTTGATTAAATTTCTGTCATTTGCATTTTGCTGTTAAAAAATGGTTTAAATAATTTTAAAAGTGGAAAAATGGATCATCTGAGTTGTTAAAGTTAATCGATTTAAGTCTCAATTATATAAAATATGTGAAAAAAGACACAGAAAAAAAACTGACGCTACGATTACGATTATGATTATGATTATGACCCAACTATGTTGCGATCAGAAGTTTTGGTTTAATAATAGTTTCAAATAATAGTTTGCAAATAATTGATTTTTAAATTTAAACAAAAAAATACGAAATATATTCGAAAGAAAAGTGGAATTTCCGGAAATAAATTAAATTAAGAATTAAATTGAAAAAACAAAACAAAACGAACAAAAACAAAGTGAAATCATTTTTAATTAAGTCATGAGGCCACCATCGCTCAAATGACCTTCGGACAATTCCCGTCCATTTTGTTTTGAAATTATTTATTTATTTATTCATTTATACTTTTTATTCCAAAGAAATTGTTTCCAATTGTAGTTTTAAATTCGAATTTGTCAATTTTTCTTTTTAAATCTGAAATATTCAACAGACAGGAAACTCTCCACGAATGCCTCAGGCGCCAGAAATGTTAGAAAAAGATGCTTTTTGCCGTCCCGATGGCTTGATTTTCAGTTTCACCGTTTAGACATTAATTACATATTAATATTTATTATTAATATTATTAATATTGTTAATATTGTTGTTATTGTCGGAATAATAATAATAACATGAGTTTAAACAAATGATGTTCATCAGTTGCTACTATGTAAATTCAAATTTTTATAATTTCTTTATTCATTTATTTCATTGAGGTTACTACTGTATTATTATTATTGTTTTATTATTATTATTATTATTATTATTATTATTATTATTATTATTATTATTATTATTATTATTATTATTATTATTATCATTATTATTATTTTATTATTATTATTATTATTATTATTATTTCATTTAATGGATGAGCAGAAAGAGTCTTAGTACATTACATGTAATTCTTTAACATTTCCTCTTGTGCTGCTGTTTCAATAGATAAAATATTGTCGTCCATTTCTCAATAATAATAATCATACCTGCTATCAAATCATCATCATCATCATCATCATCATTATCGTCATCATCGTCATCGTCGTCATCGTCATCATCACCATCAGGTCGTCATCTTCGTAGTCGTCGTCATCCAACGAATGAGTAGTAATACAGTGCGTGTCATAAGGTTGGGACATTCATGTTTTTTAACCATAATTTTGTTTATAAAAGTCATATAAAATCCATTTATTTATATGATACGTAGATGTTCATTAGCTACTGGGAGACGTTAATTTCAGTGATTTTGGGCAACTACATTTTGTAATTTAAGCAAAAAACTAGAAATATGATAAAAAAAAAAAGTGAAAGTCGGCGAACCTCATATGAAAGCAAAAATCTTTATTTTTCCGGTTAAAACAAACGTTTAAAATGTAAAATAAATAAAGCTGACAATGTGTTTTGTCATTCTTTTTCTGACGAAATACTTCCTGATCTCGATCTTTCATTGATTCCAAGAAGAGTTGCAGCCTCTTATCGTCCAACTTTATCATCTCCTCGTTCAGACATCTGTTTGCAATTCGAAAGTGCAAGGTTTTTTTTTACCTAAAATTAGAATATACTTGATTAATGATCAATAACCATACACATTATTTGTGAAATATTGAGGTTATAAGAAATGCTTGCTGGAAATAGTAAAGAACTAACCATTCCATGATGATGTTGATGATGACGACGATGACGATGATGATGATGATGAAGATGAAGACGATGAAGATGGTTGGTCGAATAGATGGAAAATTAGACGAGCAGGTATTAAATGACACATCATAGACATCCTCAAATAGACAATTCAAATAAAAATAATAATAATAATAATATTATATTAATATATATTAATATTATTATAATAATATAATAATATTATAATAATATAATATTATATTAATATAATAATATTAATTAATATTACTAATAACTCTAATAATAATTATAATAATGATAATAACTGTAATAATATTATTAAAATTAACAAAAACTGTAATAATAATAATAATAATAATAATAATAATCGTCATCAACAACGACAACAACAACAACATTCCATTTTTCTCTTTCAACTGCCATTAATAATAAGCTGTCTGTCTGTTTGTTTCGCTGGATTTGCCCATTTTGTTGTTGTTGTTGTTATTGTCCGCGTTCTATTTTTGCTTCAGTTTTTGTGCTTCCCTTTGTATTGTTTTGTATTTCTGTCTGTCTGTCCGCCTGTGTGCTTATATGTCAGTATGTGCGTGTGTATGTGTGTGTATGTGTGTGTCCATGAGTGTATGGTACGCCTTATTGTTTATAGTCGACATTGTTGTTTATGTTGATTACGCAATCCCTTGATTTGCCAGCATCCGAGAACTAGGCAGCCTTCCAACATTTCTCTTCTCTTCGTCGCCTCTTCAATCATCATCATCACCTCAATCGACTACGTCGTCATCGTCATCATCATCATCATCATCATCGTCGCTAACATCAATACTAATACCACCATCGTCGTTATAATAATAATAATAATAATAATAATAATAATAATAATAATAATAATAATAATAATAATAATAATAATAATAATAATAATAATAATAATAATAGTAATAATAATAATAACAATAATAATAATAATAATAAATAATAATAACAACAATAACAACAATATTAATAATAAATTTTATTATAATTTCTGACGTATTATCAGCTTTAAGAAGGAACGGAAATAATTTCTGTATTTTCAAATAATGCGCATTAAAATGTCCTAAAAAATGAAATCTTAATCCTCCTTGTGCTTATTAATCTCCGTGAAACTTTAATTAGACATTTGTGGACTCCATGCTTTTTTTTCTTAGAAGTTCCGGAATAAATAAGCAGATAATAATAATAATAATAATAATAATAATAATAATTGTAATAATAATATTTAAAATAATAATAATAATAATGATAATAATAATAATTGTAATAATAACAACGACATTTAAAATAATGATGATGATGATAATAATAATGTATAAAGTGATATTATAATAATAATAATCTTTTAATAATAATAATAATAATAATAATAATATAAATATAATAATATTCTTATCGTTTTTATTTATATATCAAAAATCAATAGATTAATTATTATCAATATTATTAAAGCATAAAGATTGTCACAAATTAAGACATTAACACTCGAAATTCATTCAATATTTTCCAGCTTAAATGAAACAATATAAATAAATAAATAAATATAAATTAAATAAATTGAATTAAATTTTAAATAAATTGTTTTTTTAAATTTTCAAAAATTATTTATTTATTAAATCGCATAAATATGAATTTAAAATTTATTCAACGGTTTAAGATTTCCTCGCAAATTATCTTCGCTTAAGAAAAACAATTGTGAAAGGAATTTTATCTTCAAGAATATTTTCAATTTTATCGAGAAATTATTTTAAATGCAATTTGAAGATTTTTAAATTATTTCATTTATCGGTAGAAATTATATTTCTGGATTTATTTTTTGGAAATAAATGTATTTGGATTTATTTATTTATTTATTTATTTGTTTATTAATTTATTTATTTCTTTCTTTCTTATTTTCCGGTTTTGTTATCGAAATCTAAGAAAGAGAAAAGATAAATAGTTGATTTCTGAGCGAAAGATATTGGATAGTTTTGAATGAAATGAAAAGATTTAATCGTTTAAATTAATAAATAATAAATAAATAATTATTAAAAATGGCATTAAATCAATGCAATAAATATTATAAAATATAAGTTATTACTGAGATAAATATGATTTAAATGTCTTTTGATATAAATATGTATTATATAGTTATTATTAGGATAAATATATTTTAAAATATTTATATACATTTAAATAAAAATGTTTTTGAGATAATTATGTTTTAAAATAAATAAAATCAGAAACTATTAAACAATCCCCCGATCGATAATTGCTTTGTAGGCATATTATATCGCCTTTTTGATCTTTTGTGATGACGACGATGACGGTGACGACGACGACGGCGGTGGCTGTCGAAATTCATAATGAAAGAATTGTTTACAAAAATATAAATGTTTTTTACAGTCAATTTTTAAAAAAAAAGATAACTTTTTGAGTCTCATTGCTCTCAGAATCCACAAACCACTATCATCATCATCATCATCATCATCCTCACCATGGTAATCGTTATCATCACCACCATCATCATCCTCACCATGGGAATCGTTATCATCACCAACATCATCATCATCATCATCATCACCGTGCTTGAAGGTTCGAGGCAAAGCATATGGTGCAGGGAATGAAATATTAAATTCCTCCTCCGTAAATCCTTCCTTTCTTCATCCGTCGATGAAATTGAAAAGAAAAACATCGTCGCCAGGAAAATGTTTTCAACGCAACAAGAAGTTTTGACGTGATTTGAATGTTCAATGTTGTTATTGTTGTTGATACTGTTGTTGTCGTCGTCGTCGTCGTCGTTGATGTTGTTGTTGGCGTTGTTGTTGATGTTGTTATTGTTGTTGATACTGTTGTTGTTGTCGTCGTCGTCGTTGATGTTGTTGTTGGCGTTGTTGTTGATGTTGTTATTGTTGTCGTTGTTGATATTGTAGTTCTTGTTGTTGTGTTTCGATGGGCTATCGTTGTTATTGTTATTGTTGTTGTGTTTCAGTGGGCTGTTGTGTGTCTCCGCATCGAGTTGTTAAATAGCATCGCGCAGTTCTGTATCCTTGAGAACAGGAGTGTGCGTCCTACGTCAAGAGAATGTTGCGCTATATAAATTCGACTGATTAATCCGGATCCTGGAATAAGGCGCTCATCCTCCGCTGCTGGAGAAATTGGAGTCTCGGAAAATGGATCTGAATTCTCATGCGAGCAACTCGGATGTTGTTTTGAAAGACTTTTAATTTCATTAAAACCATTTTTTTTTTCTTTTTTAAGAAATATATTAAAATTGATGAAAGGCGATTTTAGATTTTAGATTGAGACCATTGAACGGTGGTGATGATGATGACGATGATGGTGATAAAAATTCAATTGCTGACGATGGTAATGATGATGATGACGATGACGACGACGATGATGATGGTGATGATGAAATTGTGATTTATTAAAATGCAATAATACGATTTATGATCGGCGTACCTAGCCACCTCAACGTCGCCGAAACCATTATCATCAAATTCATCGTCGTCGTCGTCGTCATCATCATCTTCGTGGTCGTCGTCATCGACATCGTAAAAAAGTCCGCATATAAAATCATCAACAACAGCAACAACAAAACAACAACAACAACAACAGCAGCAGTTTCAGAGCTCCCTCCAATCCATCCTTCAAATGCGAAACTAAAAGAAATACGTACGAAAAAAAAAGAAATGTCTCCACCACCCTCCTCCAAAGGAAAAAAATTATAAACGGATTATTATTATAAAATATATTGATATCATAATATTATATATTATATAGTTATTATTAGGATAAATATATTTTTAAATATTTATATATATTTTTAAATAAATGTTTTTAATTAAAATATACATATATATAACATAAAAAATGTTCAATCCCTCCAAAGGAAAAAAAAATTATGGTATCGCGAATGTCTTCGCCCGACTTATCGAAGTTTGGCGCTCGGAAAAACTACGTCTCAGTCCAGGAATAGATCCGTCCGAACGTGATCCGTCTGTCCACCGAGTGAGGGATTATCCATTGCGTCTTGGACAGTAGGATTAAAAAGCAAACATGACGGGATTCGGCGGGTTTGTCTTCCTTCGCTTTTTCTTCTGGCTCGCTCGTTTCTGTCTTATTGAGACGTTGACTTTTTGACGGCGCATTTTTTCCGCGCTAAGAAAAGACTCTTGCTGAGCTATCGTCTGAAAGGCCGCGAGTTCAAGACCTGTCTTCATCAATCAAGATGAATGAGAATTAGTTCCTCGGAGTTGTTGATGTGCACTGAAGAAGTGTTCCAACCCGATGCAGACGGCGAACGACCTATGACTGTCAAACCTATTTAGTGGTAATCCAGCCACCCATTCGTAACCACCCCCAAACCACTCAGTTGGGTGGATCCTGATTCACGAGGCGCTAAATCACGTGATCGGCGTCACAGAAGGAGGATGAAGACGACGACGACGCAGACAGAAACGAAGAAGAGCGACAATTGGAACGTTTTCGTTTCTGCTTCTTGTTTGAATAATGGTTCGTCCATGAACTCATGACTTCCGTGACGATGTTGATTCACTGGATTCCAAGACTTGTGGTGGCAGGGATTTATTGCAAGTCACAATCACTTTATATTATAAGAGCCACTGCAAGAAGTAAATACCAAGGTCTGAGGAAAAGTCCTGTGCGATTGGATGGATGGATGGATGGAAGAAGTAAAGGAAAGAATTAAGTACTGCAGTCCGTACATTATGAGGAGTGGATGTGGAGTCTTTAGAGCCTGGCTGCATAAAACAACAACAACAACAACAACAACAACAACAACTGACTCTCTCAACCGAGCGATTACGATCTGGTTGCTCGGTACATTGAATGCAAAGCATCAGATCTTTGATGGACAACTGTAAACTTTAACAAACATCACAAATTGATTGCAGCTCGTTTATAGTGGTCTTCTTCCAAGAATTCCAGTACTTACGCAGCTACTCGTAAAGCGGGAGACATGTTATCCAAAGGGTAGACATGAAGGCAAAACCCTCACGCACCCATCAGCCAAACCCACAGCTCCCAACTCGTATTCATGAACACCCACCCATCCGCCCACCCATCTCCCCTTCCCCCGAATCGAAACGTTCATGATTGGAGCCTTTGTGTTCACGAGGGCAAATGCTCCTAGTACTTTAGTGGCAGATAAATTTCTTTACAACCTCCGCGGGAAATGCTGAGCGTAGGAGTGGATTCTAAAGTGAATTGGGTAGACTTTAGGGTGAACGACTGCTTCGAATCTGAGTAGAATTGGGTGGAATATCGAGTGGACTGCCTTGCATAGAATCTGAGTAGGACGAACGTAAAAGCAACGACAGAAGGATATCTAAAGATATAACAGAGTCTATTTAAAAATTGATTTAAAAAAAAATAATAAAAATATTAAGTTTTTAATAAAATTTAATCCTTCATGAATAATCAGCGAATGTAAATTCCATTTTCAGAACGAATGCATTTACAAGGAGCTATTTATTCTATAAATTGAATTTAAAAAGACTTTTTTTTTATTTGGCTGGAGGAGATTGCAATCGCATGATATGATGACGACGACGATGACGATAATAATGACGACGACAATGACGATGATGATGACGATGATGATGATGATAATGATGATAAAAACAGCAATAATACCGATAGACTCGAATCGCAACTGAAGTTATTTTAAACTTCGAAATCAAAGGCGATTGAAATTCACTTTCAGTAATTTTTAATCGCAACGAAGAAGTCTGAAGGTCGTCATTACGGCATAACCACCACGACCACCACCAACAATAACAACAACATCATCGTCGTCGTCTTCGTCTTCATCATCATCATCGTCATCGTCGTCGTCGTCGTCATTTACATTTAAATTTAAGTAATTACAGTTACAATTATTCAAAATTAAAATTCAAATCAAGAATTTCTTTTTTAAAGTTTAAAATTCTTTAAAAATCGATTTAAGGCTGCAATTTTAAAAAATTTACGTTTGGTAATACACGCATTTGTTACACGACGCCGTGATACATGTTTATGCAAATGGGGAAGCTGATTAAAATTTAAAATTTATGCAACTCTGCAAGCAGGGCATTAGCAATACAAGAATGCACCAACAAAGAAAGAAAGAAACAAAGAAATAAATAAACAAATAAATAAACAAACAAATAAATAAACAAATAAATAAACAAATAAATAAACAAAACCCAACAAGACAAACCTCGGTGCAACCGTGTTCGTGTTTTGCAACATATTTTTAGACTTTTTAAAACGTTATTAATTATTTCTTTTCAGCGCAAACAAACATTTATCTTTAAAAAAACCAATTAAACTAAAGATTACTCTGTGAATAATAATAATAATTATAATTATAATAATCGCAACATTTAATTATTATTGTTATAACGATTATAATTGTTATAATCATAATTATAATGAATTAATAATAATAATAATTAATTTTTAGGGTTTTAATTACATAGGTAATTATTATTACTATTATTATAATGATTGTAGAAATATTAAATAACTTTATAAGTTAATAAATAATATAATTGCGCATTTCATTGATATTTTACTGTCCTGATTCCTGGAAGCATCCATAAAACATTTGATTGCAAAAAAGTGGAGAATTATCACCACGGTGATGTAGAGGGGTGTTAATCATCACTGGATGGACGGACGGATGGATGGATGGATGGACGGATGGATGGATGGATGGATGGATGGATGGATGGATGGATGGATGGATGGATGGATGGATGGATGGATGGATGGATGGACGAACTGATGGATGGATGGAGCCTTGGGTTAGGTTGTTACTCGCGGGTTGACTGGTTTTATGTATGGGGGGAGGTCGATAAAATCCTGATGGATGCGAAGTACCGAAGTGGCACGAACATAATATTTATTATTATCCCCGTAATTACAACAACGACAATAATAATAATAATAAGAATAATAATAATAATAATAATAATAATAATATCGATGGAGCATAATAAAAGTCTGTTGCTTTGAACATGAAATTCGTGAAATTCCATATTTGCATCCGTAATTGAAAAAAAAATTTATTAACTTCATTTCTAAGCTATTTATATAACAACTCAGTTTATATAATAATAACATTAATAATAATAATTATAATAATAAACGATGTTTATCATGGCCAAGCCATAATATCCAGGCACATACATCCGATGGCCGTAGTGGAAAATTTGTTCAAAGTCTGGACATCAATAAGAATACAGAATGAGGTCTCACGTATGTGACGCAAATAAATCCCTGGCTGGGGCGCCAACCCTTGCATCTGATACGCCGTCAGAGCCGACACCCCCCTTCAGATTATTTATGCTGCTGGCGATAATAAGGCCACTAACGCGGGTAATTTTCATAGCTTATTTATGAAAATTTATTTTTTATGAGTTGTAATCTAATAATAAAAAAAAAATCTTGAGAAATCTTGGTGAGTGAGTGAGTGAGCGAGTGAGTGAGTGAGTGAGTGAGTGAGTGAGTGAGTGAGTGAGTGAGTGAGTGAGTGAGTGAGTGAGTGAGTGAGTGAGTGAGTGAGTGAGTGAGTGAGTGAGTGAGTGAGTGAGTGAGTGAGTGAGTGAGTGAGTGAGTGAGTGAGTGAGTGAGTGAGTGAGTGAGTGAGTGAGTGAGTGAGTGAGTGAGTGAGTGAGTGAGTGAGTGAGTGAGTGAGTGAGTGAGTGAGTGAGTGAGTGAGTGAGTGAGTGAGTGAGTGAGTGAGTGAGTGAGTGAGTGAGTGAGTGAGTGAGTGAGTGAGTGAGTGAGTGAGTGAGTGAGTGAGTGAGTGAGTGAGTGAGTGAGTGAGTGAGTGAGTGAGTGAGTGAGTGAGTGAGTGAGTGAGTGAGTGAGTGAGTGAGTGAGTGAGTGAGTGAGTGAGTGAGTGAGTGAGTGAGTGAGTGAGTGAGTGAGTGAGTGAGTGAGTGAGTGAGTGAGTGAGTGAGTGAGTGAGTGAGTGAGTGAGTGAGTGAGTGAGTGAGTGAGTGAGTGAGTGAGTGAGTGAGTGAGTGAGTGAGTGAGTGAGTGAGTGAGTGAGTGAGTGAGTGAGTGAGTGAGTGAGTGTGAGTGAGTGAGTGAGTGAGTGAGTGAGTGAGTGAGTGAGTGAGTGAGTGAGTGAGTGAGTGAGTGAGTGAGTGAGTGAGTGAGTGAGTGAGTGAGTGAGTGAGTGAGTGAGTGAGTGAGTGAGTGAGTGAGTGAGTGAGTGACTCGGCCTGAAACTGATACCTTATCATTCCATCCTGTTTGCTAAATCCGTTTCATCCAACTACATTGAATGATGATCTTCTAAGCGCCTTCCTTTGTTAAGAAACAGTGGAAAAAATATTCCCAGGGGATTGAATCGATAAATTTTAAAATGGAAAAAAAAATTTTAAAGCGGAAAATATAAATATCTTTTCCTTTTCGAATATTTTGCATTAAAGTGAATTACAATTAAGGCCGATATTTTGTCTAATTGACATTAAATGACCATATTTTATCTTTGTTAATTATAACAATAATATTATTAAACTAGTTATTGTTATTAACATAACTAGTGTTTAAATCGTTACTAGCAAATGTGGTTTTGATGATGATGATGACGATGATGATGATGACGACGATGATAACGATGATGATGAAGAAAATAATTTCCGATCTAATGCACGGTCAAAAGGTAGTTTGCATTAACGAATCCATCGTTCATCGAGATTTCTATTTGAACTTTTTTTTAAAATTAAAATTAATTAATTTTGAAAAATTTAAAAAACTTACCATCATAAATACTGTTATTATTTACCTATTTATTTCTCATAATGATGACAATAATTAAAAATCTTAAAAAATTACTTACATCTTTAAAAACAAAAAAGCCAACATTGATATTTTACATTAATACTAATTTTTATTATTAATTGTAATATTACTATTAATACTGTTATTATTAATGATTTTAATTAATAATATTTTATTAATAATAAAATATTATTAATAATAAAATATGAATATAAATTACTATTACTATTAATATAATATTACTATTAATAATATTGTTATTCTTAATTAATTAAAATCATTAATAATAACAGTATTAATAATATCAATAAAAGTATTTAGATCTGGAGATTCAAATGTTTACGAAAGAAATTATTATTATTATTATTATTATTATTTTATTTTTATTCATAAAAAACCAAAAAAATTCAAAAATGTCAGAGGAGGACACGTGACACAACAAACGAAAAATATATTATTTAATATAATTTAAAAACTTTTTGAAGAGTTTTGTGCTCCCAGAATTTCCAAAACATTAAAAAGAAAATTTAATTTTTAAAACATGCAAATTAATTCATAATTCATAATTTTGGTCGAATTTCTTAAATTTATTACAAATTAATTCCAATTTAATTTAAAAATAATTATTTAATTTTAACAAATAAGTGATAAATTCACAAAAAGCCAGCCAAATTCGAATTTTCATCGATGCGTTTATGTTAAGTACATGATTAATATTAATGAAACGTTTAATAATCCATGAATATTGATGAACTAATTAATTAGCATTCATTAGCTTTTAAATTATTCCTCTCTTCCAGATAAAAAGAATCCCGCATCGTTCTACATTTGAAATTCAATCCCGTCTTTTCCTGTATTCATCAGCGTCATCGTCATCACCATCTCCATCGTCGTCGTCGTCGTCTTCGTCATGTTTGCATTATTATTATTATTATTATTGAAAATAATATTTAATTCATTTAATTATAATAATAAAACAATTGGAGTGTTAAATTATTATTATTATTATTATTATTGTTGTTGTTCTTTTTAATTAACAATAATAAATTCATTAATAATAATTATTAATATTATTATTATTATTAAAACCAATTTTCATCTTCATTTTCTAAATTAATTGCCATTTTGCCAGGAAAAAAAACGTTTTTTTGAATAATTTCGATTTTATTGCATTTAAATGGATGAATATTTGATTAAAATATTAAAATATGAAAATATTATTTTTTCAACAAATCATGATAATTAATTATCAATTGCCGGCCAGTTGATATTCCCATCTTACTGCAATAACAGATTAGGTAGAGAGATTAGGTTTATTATCTATATAATAATATCTTACATGTATATACATATAATTATAAAATGATAATAATCTTAATAATTACTCACATTAAATGTAAAAGAAAAAAAACAGTTCTTTGATGTCGACTTTCGAAAGGAATTATTTGACAATTATTTTAAAAATAGTTATTATTTAAAATAAAAATCCGCAACTTTCAAATAAATGGAATAATTTGAAAATTATTATTAAAACATTACTTAGCTGATGGTGGATTGAACGGATGCCTGGACATGGAATCTCCACTTTCCCTAAGAACTCCCCGCTCGAATGAAGACCGATTCGACACAGGACACGCTTCAATGAACCGCTCCGTCTTTCTGCAATCGAGAAGTCGACTACACCGACTGCATCGGCTGCATCGACTACATCGACTACACCGACTGCATCGGCTGCATCGACTACATCGACTACATCGACTGCATGTCCTGGCTTATTTCATCGGCTTCAGTGGCTACGAAGAAGACTAGCGCATGACATTCGGCTAACGGCTTCAAAAGACTGCAGACGTTTCTATCGGCTGACGACAGATGACGATCGCGGCTGCAACAACCACGAAGCCGTGACGATTGACAATCGTCTTCACTGACTTGTCGTGTCGCGTCGTGACTTTTCATGTTCTCCCGAGGTTTAAGTCGGCTATACATAATTTTTACAAATTCACAACACCGATAATATATTTATTTTAAGCTTATTCGATTTATTAGGCATACTAATAATAATAATAATAACCTTATAATTATTTTTTTTTATTATTATTTTTTTTTTTATTGCCTAATAAATTAAATCATCGCAATTGTCCTTATCTTTTTGAATGCCCATTTAGAAAGTCGCTTCAGTATTGTTAAAAGATTTAGTATATGTTATATTATATTTTAATAAATGTAATATAATAAAAGTTATAACTATCAACATTATTGAAATATCTTAAGTATAAAAACTGTCATTATTATTATTATTAAGTCATTTATATAGCGCCGAATGCGTGAGCTACAGAGGCGCTGTTATTATTATTATTATTATTATTATTATTATTATTATTATTATTATTATTATTATTATTATCATCGATTTGTTAATCAGAATATTTGGAAAACGTTGTTAATCATCTTGTGCTGCGATACTTTTCCAAATGGTCATTAATACACTTTACAACGCTTTTGATTGCCAAAATTCCAACATGGCCAAGTTTCGATGGCTCCCGAGGACCTAATAATTCACCTACACGTCTGCCCACGATAACACAACCAAAGGGAGAAAGAAATGAGTGGGTGGAATGTTTGGGTAGGTTGGGTAGGTTGGGTAGGAACGAGTCGGATCGTAGCTGGAGAAGGATAAATGGAACCCTAGTGGAACAGCCGAACAGTTGGATAGTCATACAATGTAGCGCCTCATAAATGATAGAGTCTGATCTGCCCATCCATTTGTGTAGAGCACTATTCAGAGGACGTCTATAATTAATATAATTTAATTAATGATGAATTTAATAATTCTTAATAATTCTTTAATAATTAAGAATTAAATTAAGAATTTTTTAATTTCTGAACTATATCTCCAAAGACTCGGCCCAACATGAATATGTTGCGCAATTGGGGCGTTATTAATGTTTACGAGGTTCGTTTGTATGCGACACCGGTGTTTTGTATTTTCTGTCGCTATGTTCTGTCGTGCATAAATTTAATAATACTTGAGCTGGAGTCTATTTATGACGATCATAATATTAATCAAAATATAATAAAATCTTTTAAAGTTAAAAAAATTTCTTTATATAACAATGGTAATGCCAATGATGATAATGATGACGATGATGGTAATAATAATAATAATAATAATAATAATAATAATTATAATAATAATAATCCACCTCAGATAGATTGACAGAGTTCATCTGAGAAGAGTTTTAATTGAAAACGATAGTAATGAAGTTAGAAAGACCTTGAACTCTGAAGGTCATTCGAGGCTTTGGGTTTCCCAGAAGTCAAAAGAAAAATGGTGGCGGGAGCTGTTCAAGATAATAACTTATAATATAAGGTGGCCATATTAATAATAATTATGATGACGGATAATTATGAACGATTTGGAATAATTTTCAGAGTCTTACTTTATTTAATATTGATGAAACAAAAAATAATAGTCACAACCTTTTAACTTCCCCTCATTCAGTTTCTTTTTTCAGTATTTTTTTTTTAAATGTTTTAAAAATTTGATTTTTATTTGCGGCAAATTACGTAATTATAATCACTAATTATTTTGTAATTTTGGTAATTTTTGTAACATTTATAATGAAAATTATGAAATTCATAATTATCTCCGCATAAATGCAAGTTATAAATGTAAGTGCTTCATTTATAACTTTTGATAGAATGAGAACTAAGCATATTTGCCTCGAGTTTTTGTATTTTTTTTTTATCCTTTTATTAAATAATATTTTATTCAAAAATGAAATTTATCGAAAATCTTGGCGGCCATTTTTAGGAATATTTTTACGATTTAAGTAAAAAATGTTCAGAAAACTCGCGAAATTGAACGAGAAATCATATTTGAATTTCCAATGAATAAAGAAATAACAGCGGCGATTTCTGGTATTTTATAATTGCATAAATATTAAACAATGCCAACAAATTAAAAAATTTATTAATTTAAAAATTTAATATTCATAATTTATAATTTTTAAATTCAAAAATTGATTAATAATCTACGAATTAATTGTATGATATTTGAAACAATATTTAAAATATTAAAGTGTGACGGCGATGATGACGACGACGATGATGATGACGACGACGACGACGACGATGATGATCATGACAAAGTTCAGCATAACTTTGAATTTTTCACATCGCTTTAATAATTGATAGGATTTTGTTTTTTAAAAAAGCGAAAACAACAACATTAAATGTCAGGACCACGTTCGAATGAACCTAGTGCACAAACCAGAATGCACAGAAAAACAAAATAATTTTTTTAATAAAATAAAAAATAAATAAAATAAATAAATAAAATAAAAATTTAATAAAGTCACTCGAAAGAATAAGAAAAAATTGTTTCAGCTCCGACAAAAGAACAACACATCACATTTCGAAACTAAACTTGGCGGCAAAAAAAAACCAAAAACACTGAAATTAATAAATTGACAGACTTCGTTCGTTCTATTATTTTCTCGAAATTGAGGGAAAAGATATATTTGACGACGATGACGACGACGACGATAATGATGACAACGATAACGACGACGACGATGATGATGATAATTGTGACTGTGATTTGAAAAGAGGTTAGCGATAATCAACCCATCGTCATCTTCAGCGAGTGGTTCACGAGGTGCAAACGTTCCTGTTACCAGACGAAAATCAGCTGATGGAAAGTGACGAAAAGGAGAATTTTATAATACGAGTCGTTCAGAAATTTTACTGTGCACTTGATTTAATTTTTAATTCGAATAATTATCAAACGTTGCTGTTTTTGAAATTCGATCAAATAGATAATTCACCTTTACCATTGTCATCGTCACAATGATCATCATTATCGTCGTCGTCGTCATCATCATCATCATCATTGTCATCGTCGTCGTCGTTCTCTTGATATCGATCTCATCTCCATCACTCGGGTCTCGGGGCCATATTGTTGAGAACCAATATACTCCTGTCCCATTTATCTTCAACGTCATTGGTCCTTCAGACTGACCCTCCATCTGACGTCACACACTTTTATTATCTCCGAGGAGATGAATAATTTATCCACCCATCCCTGCTGACCGCCCAACTTGGCCGATCTACCCATCCTTTTTTCTTCATTCTTTTGCTTTCTCTTCCATCCACCAATCCATCCATCCATCCGTTCGTCCATCCATCCATCCGTCCGTCCGTCCGTCCGTTCATGCTTCAGTCCACTTGAATCTGTCTGTCTGCCTGCCGCGATAATAGGGGAATTAGAAGTAATGATTCCAGTTCAACATTCAGATACAAAGTACTCTAAACCAGTCGGTTGTTTTCATGATAAACAAAGCAAATGGGCGAAAATACGGAAATTTGTGTCTAATAAAACACGTGCGTTTGTGGTCTACTTTTTCCAGCAAATTATTTTTCAAATGAAGTCTCAATTGATTTGCAACAATTGAAAGTAATTTCAGAAACAATTATGGATTGTAACTACAATCATTACACCATAATTAAGAAGTACTGCTATATCGTTATTATTATTATTATTATTTATTATTATTATTATATGATTGTTATTATTACTGTTATATTTTTATTATATTATTATATAATGATGACGATTATTATTATCATTATTATTTTTATTAATACTTTAATTATACTCTCATTATTAGAAATGTTTATCAACACCACCAATCCCTGGAACAATAATTATTTTAAACTAATATCGCTTTTACGTATCATCATTAAATAGATTTTGTTGACATCCTTATCTTTACTCATATTCATTAACATAAAATTAACATAAAACATTTAAATTTCCTTTAATGATTCACATGAGTCATGATGAGACGAAAGATCGTGAATAATTCAAGGATGACGAGCGTACAAATCGAAGAAAAGATATTCATCAAATTTCTATTTCTATTAATTTATTATTTTATAAATTTTTTATATTTTTCTGATCAAAAGACAAGTAAATATTTGAGAAAAAATATCGAATTGTACGTTTATTCTCACTGGCGATCATCGTCATCATAACTCGGATGACAGAATCACGTGTCGCACGCTTCATTAATCCGTCCTCATTAACATTTCCTGCTCGAGGCAAAATGAGATGAAATTATGGAAATATCAAGAAAAAGAAAAGCATGTTGTCGCTGAGGTGTTACAACACCTCCAAGGTCACTCACCTATGCGACAATGACGACGACGACGATGACGGTAGAGGTGATGATGATGACGACGACTACGATGATCAGGGATCGGCTTGTAATTGCCCATCGACGATGCTAAGGTAAATAGTTCGCTTGACTTACGGGTACCAGCTTAATTCAGCTAATTGGGGAGAATTTGGGTGAGGATTATGCCCCGTACATTCGTTTTATTTACTTTATTACTTTTTTTAATATTAAAATATTAATTATAATATATTAAAATATATTTTTTAAATTATTCTTTTGAAATGGTTTGAAATTTTCCTAGCTGGAAATTAGTTGATTAATATTACTACTACTTAACTTCTTCTTCTTTTTCTTCTTCTTCTTCTTCTTCTTCTTATTATTATTATTATTATTATTATTATTATTATTATTATTATTATTATTATTATTATTATTATTATTATTATTATTATTATTATTACTATTATTTTAATTTGCAAGGGCGGACGGGTAGAAAATAACAAATGACTTTCCACAAATGCCCTCGAGTATTTTCAGACCCAACAGGGACACGTGTCATTGTGACGTCATCGTGAATTTGTTTCATCAGGGCATGCTTCTCAGAAGCTACCAACAACATCATTTTATTATAACCATCTTCATCACCGTCATCTCATTTTTCATTTCGATGCAATGATGCCTATATGTATGTTCGTCGGTTTCATCCAACCATCCATCCATCCATCCAAACCCATAAAGTCTCGAGAATCAAACAAACTACGCTTTCACCAACAAAATCACTATCATCGTTCCAGGATCGATGCCTTGCTGGAAGATTAAATGCCAGACGCGAACGGTGTCCATCGAACACCCATCCATCCATCCATCCATCAGTCCATCCAACCATACTCAATGATTCTTTGATATTCTTTCAGTTCCCGACAATGCATTCATTTGTATTTTCCAATTTGACGCTAGAGTTATTCGTACTCATGCTCAGATAAAGTTCTTAATTTCAATTCTTCCAACAGTCCATCCATCCATCCATCCATCGGGACCCGATATTTGTCTCCGCAAAGTAAATCCAATATCGAAGAAATAAAAGAGTCAACTCAGTTTGACCTCTGACTTTTTTATGGCTGGAAAATGACGGAGCCATTCAGGAATCGTCTGTGGTGAGAATGAGGAAGAAGATGAAGGGACGGATAGACAGGCGGAAAGACGTCGGAGTGACAGATTCATGGATTACCTATTATTCTCCCGGCCCATTACCTGCTGCTATTTTTTTATTGATTTCTTTTAATTTCTTGAATAAATATGTGCAACAAGTATCTCTTAGTCATATTTCTTTCTAAGATCGTAGACATATCGTCATAATAGGATCTTAATGACTGCTAGAAAAGTACCTACCACCAATGGGCCGATTATATGTCTTTCGTTGCTCATTCTAATCATTTCAATCAGGACGTCCTTATCATTATTAGTATTATTGCTGTTGTTTGTATTTTTATTCCAATTCGATCTCCGTAGCAAACACGATCTGGTTTTGTCCAGAAACCTTAGGACGTAATAAATTATTTTTCACATTATTATTCGATTATTTACAAGGTATCACAAACTATTATTATTATTATAAATTTTACTAGAATGCTTTTATTAGAAGTCCAGCACGTATCAGCGATGACTAACAATCTCAGCATTTGCCAAATCCAGGAACGCATTTCATTACTATTCGATTACCCCTGAATTCACGCTTGTCAAATAAAAGATTGCAACAAAGTCTGTCTCTTCTGCTCCTAAATACCACCAAACCGGCTCCAGTACTGATACCTCTCCTTTTGGCTATGCAAGCTTTCACGACGGGTACTTCGGTAGAGAAATAGGCTATCAACTCTTCAGCAGTAACGTCAAAGTCTAAATTGGTGATATAGATGGTGCAGTCAAATTCACGTTCAGGAATGCCTAATCTCTGGGCAAGCAGGAAACCTTGATCTTTAACGTCGTGTTTATAATCATAATCATAAACCTCATCTTCGACATATTCGTTATTTTCGTTATTTTCGTCATATTCGGCATTTCCATAAGAACAATATTCTGGTTCATGTCCAAGTACACATTTCGTACAGAAATCTCTAGTTTCTCTATTATCTTCTACATCCCCTTCAAGCTCAACTTCCTCAAATATTTCAAAAATTTCTATACTGTCACCATAAGTATATAATAAATTCGGATAAAGTATTACACCAGGCCTATCAACAAAGGCCTTATCAACACGCTTCTTAATATCAAATTTTGTGAAGGAATCCATACTTTCAAATATGATTTCTCCAATTCCTGTACTCGTACCATCTTTGTTGTAAAATACATTTGCTTCTAAGACTTCCCACCATTCACCAAAATATTTTTCAAGGTTTTCCGCAGTC
The DNA here is from genome assembly GCA_034509925.1 of Hirudinaria manillensis. Lineage (NCBI taxonomy): Eukaryota > Metazoa > Annelida > Clitellata > Hirudinida > Hirudinidae > Hirudinaria > Hirudinaria manillensis. The sequence continues at coordinate 11,378,303 of CM067527.1, forward strand.
ACATCGTCATCTAAATTGGTTATGTATATATGTGGATAGAAAGGATACAAACTGCAGTCATGGAACGAAGTTCCTAAAAATCCGCTGATTTTCGGGCGAGCGTTATTAACACAACTCTGATTCCTAAACAAACATTTGAAAAGTTTTCCATGTGGAAAATTAAATTCTACAATTGCTTTCCCCATCGAACTTCCGTCTTTGTTATGCAAAACGGTTGCTTTCTTTACTTTGAGAGGAGAGCGATAATGCTTTTTCAGATCTTCAGCTGTGACATCAAGTGGAAGATATTCCATCACGACAGAAGAATGACGGAATTGGATTTGTCTTTTGTAGTCAGATTCTATGCTAAGAATCCTTCCTTTGAACGATGCATTCTTAAATTTTTCCTCGAGAACCTGTGCATCTTTCACGTTGAACAACATTACTTCTGCCCTTCCTTCGCTGAAGCCAGATTTGCAAGAAATAAATATGTCTTTGATTGGAACAACATCACCAATAAAATTTTTCAATTCCTTTTCTGTTACATCATAGTGTAGATCATAAATGTGCAACAGGCATTTCTTACTTTCGTTTTCAATTTCATTTTGAATCTCAAGTACTAACTCTTCATATTTTGCCATTTTTGTTAATTTAAAGTTATAAAATAGGAATTCGCATGATTTTACATGGTCGCGAGGCTTTGACGTGCTTTAAAAAGATCCAAAATATACTGCTTAAAATTTATATTTCAAGAAATTTCATTGGAGATTTAATTAATTTTAGTTTATGTTTGCATATTTTATGATCACATCTTCCCAACTGAATCTTAAAAAATCGTAAATATTTTGAATATATATATATATATATATATGAGATATATATATATATATATATATATATAGAGATATTATATATCTCTATATATATATATATATATATATATATATATATATATATATATATGACGACGATGGTGGTTATTTTTATTAATAAAATATATATTAATCAAATAATATTTTCCGTAGTTATCTTTTTAATAGTATTAATATAGTTAATTCCAGCGACTTTCTTTCAGTTTCTGAGTGATCGTCTGGATCCTTCGTCTGGGTACTTCGGTAGAGAAATAGGCTCTCAAGTCTTCATCAGTAACGTCAAAGTCTATATTGGTGATATGGAAACAGCATCAACCATAGCAGCCGATAGCCGTTTTACGATGTTTAAGTTTGGTAATATTGATGTCAGAATGCAGTTAGACTCCTATGCAGATGTTACCATCATAATCATCAAAACCTGGAGAAGAATTGGAGCACCTAGGTTAAAAAAGTCGTCCGTAAATTTGAGAGCTGCAAATGGAACAGAGATTGAAGTCCTGGGGGGAATTCAATGCAGAATTTTCCTGTGCATGTTATGAGGGGAAAGGTCGTTGTTTCATAGCGAAAATCACGGGACAATTGTTTGGCATTGAATGGATGAATCAATTACCTCCCTTATCTACTGCATTCGACTCATATCACTCATATGATGCAAGATAGACAGTAAACCATCACAAGAAGAAACAGGTCTGGCAAGGGTAAGTATCATTTGTACGTAAGATGAGACAGATGAGAGGTCCGTTAGTTGATCTGGAGAAATCAAAAAAATACGTATAGAATGATAATCATCAAAAAGTGTTTTTCAGATTAAACTGATTCTCCAGTCAGGTCTAATAATGACATACTATGACCCCCCGGAAAGACATAATGGCATTTTGTTCATTGGAACTATTGCGGTAATCCCAAAGAACCTTTAGCGGGGATTATTAGACATGCTCCAGGTCAGTCATCCAGGGATGACAAAGATGAAATTGCTAGCCAGGCAATGTGTCTACTGGCAAGGACTAGACTAAGACTTTGAGGCAATGGTAAAACAATGTGTCAGAGCGCAGCAAAATTGCCTACAAAGAACGCATTAGCTCCATGGCATGAGCTAAACGGAGTGTGGTAAAGAATACACATTGATTTTGCAGGACCAATGGCAGGTTCAATGTTCCTAGTAGTGGTGGACGCATATTCAAAATGGCCTAAAGTGGTATAAATAAAGCATCAGCAGACGATCCTAGAATTAAATAGGATATTTTCAAGATTCGGATGCCCCAAGACACTTGTATCGGATAAATGAATCCAACTTACAGCAACTGAATTTGCGAGATTACAAGATGTCTACGTCCGAGATTTCAAAGACCCAAATCACGCAAAACGGGCTTCCGGAATAATTACCAAACGAATTGGAAAAACAAGCTACGAAGTAGAAGTTGATAGGAGAATAATAAAAGATACGCTAATCAGCTGAGACCTCGAAGGAGCTTCAAAAGAATACCTTTTGAAGCTTTTGATTTGACAAGGCTAGCGGACTTACAGGGCACTACAGGGTTTTCTTCCTCAACAACGACATTGGTGAAACCCGAGAAGTTCAATGAGAATAAGGATAACGCCCCAGTAGTGCAGGCTCAAAAACTGGTTATTGAGGCAATAGAGAATGATAACATTATGGGTGCAGCCGAAATAAAGACAGTACCAGAGCCAGTATTGTAGATAACTACACGTCATCATAGCCAACCAAAACGTCCGGTGATTGATTGCAGCAAGAAGAGCTGTGATGCCATGTGAGGGGGAGGTGTTAAGAAGAGGCAGTATAAGTTATATTGCTTTTTAAGATTTTAGAATTCATTGATTTTTATATGTATTCATGGTCTCTGAATAAGCTCCCCAAGCGTGAATGCCTTAGTCAAATAAAGTAGAGAGATTCCGGTACTAGTGTTCCTAATTTCGCTCGCTCTCGTAGCAGTTCGTCTAGGCAGCGATATAACACTTTACTTTGAGCGGAGAGCGATAACACTTTTTCAAATCTTCAGCTATGACATCAAGTGGAAGATATTCTATCAAGAGAGAATCCATACGGAATTGAATGTCTCTATAATAATAATAATAATAGTTGATTTGTATAGCGCCATATGCATAGCGTCGGAGGCGCTTTGTGTGATGTTGTGTCTAGTCCGGTAGGTATTTCCTGAAGAGGTGAGTCTTCAGGTGACGCTTGAAGAGCTCCAGGGATGGCTGGGCTACTCTATAGATTCTAAGTTCGAGCGTGACTTGCAGCATCTTTAAACTACACCTTTAATTTCAAAATAGCAGTTCATCTGTTCATTTCTACAATCAATTCTATTTTTTAAATAATCAAAGTGTCCATCCGCTGTAAACTAATGTTACTCATTGTAAAATCCCAATCACTTGCATAACCCGATCCCAGCTTATTCTATCAAAGACTTTATCTGCCTCGACATCTCGAAATAATTGTTCGTAAAGGTTATCAAACTTTAAATGTGACACTCGACATAATATGAAAATCTGATACCAGATAATCGAGCAGTGAATGAACCCAGGATTTATAATTTATTACAGCGTTAATTGTCCTCGACGCCATTTCTCCATCTTGACTATTCCATTTTTTATTCTTAAAGTTCTCTTAAATGCAATCAGCGCTTGCAAAAGAACAATATTTACATTTTTTGCTTTCATTTTACAGCCCTAACTGTTTTATTACTTTATTATTATTAGGTTGCTGCGTTTATTAAAAATATTGTTAATTAATTCAAATTCTGAGAAATTTTATTCTAAACTTAAATATTAGCACAAAATGATAATCGAACGCTTTAAATAAGAAGTAGTGAAAAGCCGTAAATAATCTAAATTATTGGATAAATATTAATTAAAGATTATTAATATTAGTCCATTGCACGTCATTGAAAGTATGCGTATGGCACGGCGGCGGCAACCGGTCGGCATTTAGTGAAGGCTGGAATCTCTCCTTTGTGGAGTATTAAAGCAGCTTAAAACTGGATGATGATGGTGACGACAGATATGATGAAGAAGACTACGACGTAGTTAATGGCGACAATGCCAAGGATGCCTCTCAGAGCTGAAAAGGAAGCGATAAATCTCTTTGAGAATAAAGTAGGCATCTGTCATCATTAGCCTCAATAATTCCTGAGAGGAAAAACTGAGATTTGAACTCATATCCTATCGAGCGATGTGAAATAAATGTAAAGTTTGCAGCTTTGATGTGTACAAGTCAGCTATCGATGGTCTAGTCTAGAAACAGATCGACTGATCTTTTAAATGAAAGTGAGAAATGAGATTCACATCAACATTGCCATCATCAAGGATGATTCAACAGACCCAGGAAATAAGAGGAGAGGAGAGACTGAGACATCCATCCATCTGGCAGCTTCTACCTCCCCTAATGCATAATATCATTCTCTCCTGATGCACAACAACCGTGGGCATTGGTCGAACTTCAGTCACATTAAAACCCTATCACACAATCCTCCTGCACTGGTCCTGACTAAACTTGACCCCAGTTAATCGCAAACTCTTCTAGTTAGCTATGAATTTCAGCTATGAATAATAAATTTCACGGAATATGCCTCATCAACATCAAATGGAGAAGAGACTGCATGGCCAAGAAAAGATCAAAGACAAAAGTTAAAAATGTCAATGAAGACTTTAGCTGGATGCTCTGATTTTAAAATCTAAATTTTAAAACATACTACTTGGGGATTTCGACAAAAGAAAGAACAACATCAATAATAATAAACGCTAGTTATCGCTTTAGAAACACTGCCTCGAGCGGCTTTAACTATCGTCCCATCCACAGCTGATCTACAAATACAACACCCACAAATCCAAGCAGAAAAAACCTTAGCGAGCGAAGTTTATGACTTTGAACGAAAATCAAAAGAAACAAAAACAAACTGCGATCGGAATGCGACTTGCGCTGGGCACGTGGTTTTCACTCAACAGGATGGGTTCAATAAAATTAGTGAAGATAGCTGAGTAGCAGAGCTGAGCTATCACCCAGATGCTATCATGTTGTTGTTGCCACCATCATGTCATGCCTTGCTCTTGCCCTCATTGACCTCTTTGAGTTCAGTGCCAATCCTGATCGCCTGTCAGGCCTTCTATGTTCCTCCTCGGCACTGGCTTCTGATTCGTGACACTCCTCTGGCATCTTCTTTATCCCTTCTGACCTATTGTGAAGAAAAGAGAATCAGGTTGGAGAATCAAGCATTAGCCCTGTCATCAATGACAGCTATTGTCAACCCAGGCATCCTCTTTAACATCTTCATTGTCATCAAAGCCATCATCGTTGTCATTACCTGGTGGATATTGGGGATCCTGGCAGCTCCATTGGTTTAGTCTCCCCGCTTCTCACAGAGGAGTCTTTGGGGGGTCCACAAAGAGCCTTTGCCCATCTGCACGCACATGGAATTAATGACTACAAACACCTTTGTCGCCACTGGAAGTGCTGTGCAATCAGGAGACGTAATCTTTAATGTACTAAGAAATACTACACTTTGTTATTGTTGTAGTTTGAGCTTTTTAAAATTTTCCAACTGCTCCTGCTGCATCTTCCTCAAGGCTTCAGCTTTCTCCTGGTTCAAGTCAAAATAAAATAAAAAGCTGTTAATTGTATATTTAAATAAAATCCACAAAATAATCACACCTATATCTGCTATAAATTCCCACTATTATCAATACCACAGTCATCACAACCTGTCTTCTCCTCAGTTCTTCCAGTTTCTGTCTCTCCATCATTTCTGCTGACCCGAGCGACCTCTGCCTCTCCTCTCCGGTCAGAGCCATCTGCAACCTCGCAGCCTCCTGATGGAGAAGCGCTCGAATGTGTTGCTCCCTGACCCCGCCGATGGCCAATCCCTCCAGCTGATTGGACTGATCTCAGTTGAGGTTCAAACCTCCCGTGAGTAAGGATGAATCCATTCTTTGTTGCTGCATCTCGAGTGCCAGGTACTGCAACTGCTCTAGAGCATGTGCAGTAATCGGTCGAGACAACTCCAAGCCCATTAGACCTTTGTCCCAGCCTGGAATTGCAAAAGGAAGAACATTTTACAAAACTCAGACTTCTTTATGAGAATCTTTCATCGTTAAAGTTGGCGATCGATAATCTGTCGCATTTGCATACCTTTTGAGGGATACGAGCTGACGTCATTGGCCACCTTCCAGAGAGAGGATGCCACTTGCTGAGGAATGGACGTCTGATTGGCTTGGAATAGGTAGGAAGCTGTGGTCACAGCCCTGCTTGACCAAGAGAGTCATGTTGAAATACCCCACGCTGAACCATTCGGACATCTGAAGTTGAGTGAAAGGACCTGAAAGAAAGTATAATTTTCTGTCATGTCTTTGATCTCTTCAATGGATATCTTGTATCTGGTTACAGTCATTAATTACCGTCATAATCATCATCATCACCACTACCCATACTAACCATGTATGTCACCCTGTGGATCTCTGTAGAACCACTTGTAGGCATCCTCGTGCTCGGGCGGGACGAAACCCTTGATGAAGTTCTGTTGCGAATGTTGTTGGCATTGTTGTCGCACATGCTGCTGGTTAAAAATTTGCTGCTGTTGCTGAGGAGGAAGAAGAAACTGTTGTTGCTGTTGCTATTCCAGCAAGAACTTTGACTCGATGTGCTTTGGAAAGATGGCAGTGAAGTCTGCGGCAATGACAGAGTTGCCAAATGTTTTCTGCTGCGAAGACACCTGAAGAATAGCTTCGCCGGACATCGGTTCATCCTCGCTATTGTTCATGAGGCTGTCGACGAGGCTCTCTACATCGAAGGACATGCCGGCATAAAGACTAGAAATCTGAGGCTCTGGGGCAGCCGCGTTTTGGATGACCTCGGGACTCGATCTGGCATCGAGGTATTGGTTGGACGTTTCTGAAAGACACCTAGATTCCTCTGGTTCAGCTGTGGACACTGACTCCACTTTCTGTGTTTCATTCTCATCTGAGGAACTGTATTTCTGTCCACTCTTAACATCCAAGTAGTCTCTCGAGGCATCTTTGACTTTGGCTCGTCTTTTTCCTCTGCCTCGACCGAGGGGTTCCCGCCATCCTCTTTGGAATTCTTGTCTGCCTCGTCCGTGCTCCACTCGGGAAGTTGCTCTGTGCAATCAGGAGACGTAAGTAATCTTTAATGTACTAAGAAATACTATACATATTATCATAAACATCATTAGCAGCAGCAACTGGCATTACCAGATTCATCCTCGTAGTGATTGTTCTGGGCGTGGGATGAGCTAAAAGACCTCCTAAAGACCTTCTCCTTGAATGAATCATCAGAACCACGATTTCTGCTGTTCTCCCAGGGCTCTCTCCAACTCCTATTGGATGGGATCAATGGCAAAAGGCAACAATGAAGAACATTCGCATCTTTAACGGCTTTAAGGCTAGAGGGTGGGTGGCGACGTTGTATGAGGCGATGGAGGTATGGCGGACTTGACGTCGCCTGTATGCGATATGTGATGGTTGATATTTTAAATGAGATTCGGGCGGCGATGGGTAACCAGTGCAGTTCTCTCAGGCACTCAGAGCTGTCAAGACTCGGGTTAAGTAGCACGAGCTTGGCTAACTTATTTTGAATGCCTTGAAGGGATTGGATCAGGGAAGCAGATGATCCATATAGAAAAGAGTTGCAGTAGGCGAGATAGAACCAGCGAGTGGGCGAGTGCAGATGTTGTGTCAACGGAGAGGAGTGGGCGGATATGCCGTATAGCCCAGATGAAATGGTTGCAGGCTTTAACTATGGAGGCTGCATGTTGTCTGAAGCTCAAATGAGAATCAAACGTGACCCCAAGAAGTTTTAGAGTAGCCGAGGAAGGGAGAGTAGTTCCTGCTATCTCTATGGAAGACGGAGGGTTGAGAGTAGTGATCGACCGGGGCGTCAATTTTAGCCGGGGCCGGGTTTGGGGGAGCGGTTGCCGGGGGCAGCCGGGACCGGGGTTGAAGCCGGGGTTGGGGAGGCAATCTATAATAACGTTAACTAACGGTGCTTTTATTCTCTAAACATGTTGTAAACGTCAAATAATGTATAAGTATATTTATTATGTCAAAGAGATTCTGTAAAACCTGTAATAAAAAAAATTTTCACAACGACAACTCTTCCACGCTCCGTTGTGAAAACTTAGAAAAACATTAAATCGTTGATGGAAACTCATGAAAATCAAATCTTATTGTGACATTCGATACATTTGAAAGTGAATTTTTGTGAAAAATCAAAGTGGTCTAAAAGCATTGTAGACAGATTTCACAGATTTTCAATGATCACCATAATAACCAATTGAGCTTGACCACTTGACTTATTTTTCTTATTTCTTATTTCTCTTTGGATTTGACTGACTTCTTGTTGATGCCTTTCTTTTCCCTTATAATAAAAGCAATTCCAAATTTAATGCAAACTGGCTTATTTTTAAATAAATGTTAAACTCACCTTTTCTAGAAGGTGCATCTTCATCTTGAACCTGGAATAGAAAATACTTTAAATTTTAATAAATGCTACATAAAGAGAAATCTAATCGATGGAACAACTAAAAATTTCATGTATCTCATGCAGCTATATAACTAAAAATTCATGGACTAACCTCTGGACCAGGAACATAACCGTAGGTTGTGTAAATCGACCAAATGAAATCGGCTAGCAAAAAAATTTAAATGTAATTATTCAACCAAACCAAAAATTTACTTATTTATTCATATACATCTCAAGAAACAAAATATTGCAAAATTCAAGAATATTACCTTTCTTATTTCCCAACATATCAGATAGAACGGCAAGCCTTGAGATACCATCTTCATTTTCTTTATTGAAATTATTTCGCATTTCTTCCAATTGTAAAGCCATCTGAAAATTCATCAATTTACCAGCGTGACTCAACTTATTATAAACTCATTTGACCAAACAATTCTTCAAAATCTCTAAAAATCTGAGTAATGAAAAAATATAAAACTCCTCACATATTGCGAGTACATCGATATTTCTTTCCCCCTAAACTGAAAGATTTCAATGCAAATATTATTAACACAATAATTATAAATTCTGATATTGTGGTTTTCTTAATTAATCTGCTAAATTAATATAAGTCACAAATAAAACACTTACAATAGATTCTGTTGCAGGTGCTACCAAAGTGCTGAGGTTCTCAATTCCCAGCTGGTATTTTGCAACAGTAAAAAGTCTAAAGAGTATGCTTGACTGCCATCCTTTGCTAAAACAAATTAATTTTATTCAATTTCCAAAACACCGGAGGTGCATTCTTATAGATGTCCTCAAGAGTAGACATGCATTCATGGAAGTGAAACTTACCTTGATTCTGAATTTGGAAGGTACGCAAGAGCCAGGATGATTACCCGGAGGTGGTCAGCGACGATCCTACTTGACACGTCCACTGGTTTGATGCCACCTGGTGTTATGGCTTTGAGGGACCTCTAAAATTGCAAATGCAAAGTACTTAATGTAAAAAATGGATCTTTGATATTACTATTATTATTGTTATTATTATTAAAACAATGATGCGTAATGAACCAGGTAAAAAAATTTTTCAAAGAAAAAATCCGCAATTTTTACTCTTGATATTTCCCTCATCAGAGGAATGAACGGGATGCTTTCAAACGGTGATGCCGTGCTTTTGGATCTTGCCAAATGCTCCAGGTGAGCCATTGTTTGGGAAAGCAGCCTCTTTCCTTCCAATCTGAAATTATATTTTAATCAATAATAATAGCATTATTATTTTATTTATTTAGATTACAAATAAATTGAAATGATTATCATTATGTAAACAAATCATCAAAGATTAAAAGCAACAAAAAAGCGAATATTACCTAACAAAATTTAGTGACCATATAATATCAAGTGTGTTTCTTGGTTTAATTGGGTAGGACAACAGACACGACAATCCAGTGATCTTAGGATCTGCCTCTTCTTGGTGGATGTTCTCGTCTTTCAGTCTATAATTATTTATTTATATATATAAATATATATTTATAATCACATACAATCAGTTAGAGACTAATCTAAACTTGAAGCTTTTCCATCAAAAATCATGCAAACTATTTTTAATTTTAATATTAAAATATAAAGACGTACCCAAATTTTCGTAAACAAATCTTTAGTTCAAGATTGGGCCCTCTTGTGCTGTCTTTTACTGTAATGACAATTTTTGAAGCGTCCAGTCCCAGAGTATTTATCAGGAAATCCAAAATGTCGTTCAAAATGATGTTCTAAAAAGTAAATGTGATGTCTATCAAGAATGGAACTTAATAGAAATGATCATAAAATCCTTTTATATCAATGCAATCCAATTTAACATAAATAAGATGAAAATAAGTCACCCACTTTGTTGGAATCAAAAGAATATGATTCAAAAATATTTGAGGCGGATAATGTATGGACGTCTTCCTCAAAACTTCTCAACTGAGCTTGGTCTTTCACTGATAATATTCTCCTAAGCCCTATTGTTGGAAAGTCAGTCCTCTTGTTTTCCAGCTCCTAAAAATCAAAGTTATTAATATTTTAAAATCACTTCATTCAGTTAGCAAAACAAAAACAGAAGCAAACTTTAATAGTAGACAAAAGGATGTCTTTATAAAACTGTCGTCCACACAATATCGGATTCGTCAAGTAATTTGTCGTGTAACCTTTGGCTTTGAAAATCTTTTCTATTCCACTATAGATGTTCTCGATGTTGTAATCAGCTAGTTGTAATCATGGTGGAATTGATTAAATGCAAACTAATACTTTATATAATGTTAGTTGATCATTGAACATTTGAATTGTCCTAAGAATGTTAGTTAAAAATTCTGACGAATCTTACTCGGCATTTTGGGTATGCGCTCCTTCGTGTCGAGTGAACTGCCTTCGTTCGAAGTTATGATGTTTGATTTACGGTCGGGTAAATTTCTTGGAGGATCGTAGCATACTTCAGGAGTGGAACGTTGGGCGGGATTGTATGCACGGAGGGGAACCGAAATGGTTCCATGCTCACTCATATTAGGTGATTTGCTTTCGTCACCATTGTGGTTCAGCAGTGCTGCTTCAGAATCCGACCTCTGAGTGAGATTGCATGGAAGGAAAGGCTTTACATCTTTGAGCACATTGCTTTCGTCACCATTGTGGTTCAGCAGTGCTGATTCAGAATCCGACCTCTGAGTGAGATTGAGTGGAAGGAAAGGCTTTACATCTTGGAGCACATTGCTTTCGTCACCATTGTGGTTCAGCAGTGCTGATTCAGAATCCGACCTCTGAGTGAGATTGAGTGGAAGGAAAGGCTTTACATCTTGAAGCACATTCCTTTCGTCACCATTGTGGTTCAGCAGTGCTGCTTCAGAATCCGACCTCTGAGTGAGATTGCATGGAAGGAAAGGCTTTACATCTTTGAGCACATTGCTTTCGTCACCATTGTGGTTCAGCAGTGCTGCTTCAGAATCCGACCTCTGAGTGAGATTGCGTGGAAGGAAAGGCTTTACATCTTCAAGCACATTGCTTTCGTCGACGTTGTTTGAAGTCTTTTCAATAGCTTCCTTCCAGTCGTTGTAGTTCTTGGCAGTAATGGCTTCTAGGCTGACGACCTTCTTGTTGCTCTGAGTGACCTGAAAATTATTCTCATTTGGTATCAATTAAGTCTCAAATATTTGTCACCTTTCAACTTTGAGAAGCCAGTGCATGAGTGAAAACAGAACCCTCTAATGAGACAAATGAATGGGATGAACCACTCAGTTCAGAACAAATGATTCCTCAATTCAAACCTTGAAGGCAAAGTCCCTGGTTTCCGTGCCACTTTGATACGGAGTGAAAGTAGATCCGATCAATTGGTAGGAGGTCAACAGCTTGCTTTGATTATCGTCTGCAATTAAACAAATTATGCAAATCAAAGTCATAATTAATTACATAATTGGACCTCTATTACACGACGAAAGAAACTTTTGTTACTGTTATAATAATTACAACTACTACTATTACTGACAGTAACAATCATCAATGTCAGCAAAAATCAAAGAAATGCAAATTAAAATTCATTTTGAGATTTATTATTATAATAGCAATTATTATTATTATTATTATTATTATTATTATTATTATTATTATTATTATTATTATTATCATCATCGGCTAACAGACACCAAACAACCTTCATAGCACCAGAGTCGTCCTCTCGACAACTTGAACCACCTCATCAGCCACTGCCTGGGGTTTTTCTAAAGAAACAGAAATTTAATGTTAGCAACTACTCATTGTCTCCAGTTTTCCACCTCTAGGAGTTTATACCAGGTGCAGACACAGACGATTTGCATGGACATGGAACTTGCAAACAATACTAATGTCGAAGTTGTTGTCACGGTCATCATACATGTAGTAGTCACATTAACATAATCATCAGCAAAACTCTACGAGGTTTAGGATCATTTAATGAACAATCAAGAGTAGTGGCCTACCTCAACTTCTTCTATGAGCCATCCTTCCATTTCAGAATGTGGTTTTGCTAAGCTAAGCATATTCACCTGATTTAGCTGTTGACATGAAAAGTATTTTGATGGAACATTTAAGATTTGTTACAAATGACTCTGAATATCCTTTTATACTTCATAAAAGATTAAGTTTTTAAAACCATAGAGATCTATAATCAAAATCCACCTTTAGTCAGCGACGGCAGAGCGGTTATAGGGTTTAGGCGATAATTTATAAACATAAACATAAACATATAACAAATTTTTGGAAAGAGGAGATGATAACCTTTTATTCTTAAAAGATTTTAATTTACCTTTTTATATCAATTTTTATTAACGAAAATTCAATAAATTTATTGCACAAGGAAAAATATTGCTTTATATATCATTTATAAAATGATGTATAGGCTTACTGATTTCCAAAGTTTCTTAGTGGATATAATTCTCTTCAAGGATGTCTGACAGGAATATCGCACGAGGAGATGGGAAAAACCACATTCCGAATTTCTGGAGCACTCGAGACGCCTACATTTCCATTAGTATTGCATTATTTTCCGACCGGCAGTGTTTGGCCTTTTCCAATGCATCTGGAAGGGAAGCGTGTGAGGCATTTTATTGAAGGGACGCAATTCAGAGGATTACAACGAGGAACGCATTGGGGATGGGAGAACATTTGCGGATTTAAAGCTGGGGACAGGGAGCGCCATTACCCTACTCATCCACGTGATATTTAAAATATCAGAAAATTTAGAATAAAGAATATGCACGATGACTGGGAAGAAACAGATTTAATTTATGGAAATGGAAAAAACTGTCAGCCAAGGTCAATCCAGGTTCCGACGCATGCCTTCCGCCTCTTTGGTATTTTAGATCCACCCAACCAGATGTCGGGTAAGAGGGGGTCCGGCCAGAGATGCGAGGGAAAGACGAGACCGGGATAGGAAAGAGTACCAGTCCCGTTGGAAAGTGGGTGGACGATGGAAAACAAATATGGCACGGTTTTGTGTGTCCATGCTGTCACAATTTGCCGTTTCACGATGTACTTCCATTGCCTGCTTTTAGAGGTGAATTCGTTGAAAAGGGTGATTTATCGCACTACAGGCGTTATTATTGATATCATTATTATCGGTTGAAAGGTGAAGTCACGATCGAACGCGCCGAGTACCGTCAACTAGTGATCGACCGGGGCGACAATTTTAGCCGGGACCGGGGCCGGGACCGGGGTAGGGGGAGCGGTTGCCGGGGGCAGCCGGGGCCGGGGTTCAGGCGGGCCGGGGTTAGCCGGGGCCGGGGTTGAAGCCGGGGTTGGGGAGGCCATCTATAATAACGTTAACTAACGGTGCTTTTATTCTCTAAACATGTTGTAAACGTCAAATAATATATAAGTATGCTTATTATGTCAAAGAGATTCTGTAAAACCTATAATAAAAAAAAATTTTCACAACAACTTTTCCACGCTCCGTTGCGAAAACTTAGAAAAACATTAAATCGTTGATGGAATCTCATGAAAATCAAATCTTTGTAAATACTAATCGATTACTGTTTTGTGAAGGCCAAAGTGATGAAAGTTAAACGGTAATTTTTTAAAAACTCATAGTTTTAAGGACATCATTCCAGGTTCCAGCCGATGATGTTTATTTAACTCCATCGAGTTAAGGCAACTTTCTCAGGCTCCTTTTGATGGGAGGGTACCTGCTTCTTGTTCAGGAACAGAGGAGGGTCATTCAAGCAAGGACAACGACCTTTGGGAAGAAGTTTTGAAGAGAAGAAGCTTTGAGAGAAGAAGCTTCCGAAATTACGGGAAAGAAAGCACCCGAAGCAGAGAGGGAATTGGAGGCTTACCTTTCAAAAAAGCGCATAAATAGAACGGATGACCCACTGGCCTACTGGAAAATTTACAGGAGCGAGTTACCAGGCTTGGCGAAGCTGGCAAGGATTTACCTAAGCCCACCTCCCAGTTCAAGTGATAGTGAACGGGAGTTTAAAGTGGCACAGTCTATTCAAAAAGGGAGAATTAGACAGTTGCCCAAAAATGTTGAAACTTTAGTATTCATTAAGTATAACTTAAGAGCTCTATCGTACTCCACTAATTTGCCGGCTGTACCTGAGGACTTTAACTCTCCGAACGATATATTTTATGATTCGTCGGATGATGAATACATTTTATCTAAGTTGACAAAGCTAAAAATTAGACTTTTGTTTACCCCCGGCTAAACCCCGGTTGAATTTAAGCCGGGGCGGGACCGGGGCCGGGGAATGTTAAAAAGCCGGGACCGGGACCCCGGTGGTAAAAAAGGCCGGGGTTCAGCCGGGTCCGGGGTCCCCGGTCGTTCACTACCGTCAACTGCCAATGTCACTGAGAATTCGCAGTCCGAAAAAGTGCGATTGCCCTAGAAAGATTTTCTAACTCTGACTGAGGACCGAGAGCACAACGTACATTAAACTCTTGGAAGCGCCGCACTCTCTCTAGAATCTCTATGATTCTACACTCAGGACTCCTCTCCAGTTGCAAACGCGGGCGCCAAGCATTCTTTGGACGCCGGCTGGGGCATTGATTATTCAGCGTTTTCCTTGCAATGAGTTTCCCTTCTGAATGTAGCGCACTTGTTTGGATTGATTTTTAGTCCTGCGCATATGAAATAACGATAACCAACGTATTAACATGTATTCGTAAATTATGTAGTAAATACTTAGATTACAGATGGAATTTCATTTTCGAAGGTGAATATGGAGATATAACAGGAGTAAACAAAGAGGTTTATTCCATTCTTTCTCAAGAACTGCAACTACATTTTTTAGATATTTGGCAAGGAGACCCTGTAAATATAGTAGGTACTAAAATGAAGTACACTTATTCACCCAACGGTCTCATGCCCAAAGTTAATGGGAACATCAAACATTTAGAAATGTTGGGGAAAATCTTTGCTAAGGTGGTCAAGAATGGGTATTTGCTCGACATCCCAGTAAGAGACGAACTTTTTCAATTATTGGTGGTAAGAAAAAGCTCCCATCTGAGTATAAAGTACTTCGACATGGTACAAAGTTTGATTCTTTATTAAACGCCTTCAAAAGAGTAATCAAACTTTTTGCACCAAAGCGGGAAATCGACTTTTAACTAATTTCAGACGATCGGGAACTTCTTTTGTTAACTCGTCGTCAGGCAGGAAAGGCCTGAAATTCAAGGTTTGCGATCTTTTTCAATCCTCCCTCGGATAGTGGTAGATCCCAGAAAATGGCTACTGGAGCCAAGTTCAACTTCGTCTCTTCCGAAAAGATCAAGAACCACAGATCGATTTTATCTTGATCGTTCTTTGGCTTTTCAGATGGATTTAATGTCTGATATCGTCTGAAGACGCGTTTGTAGGCGTCCCATTTGAAACAGTGAATTAGCTGAGCATAGGTGTGCAAAGCCATTCCTGCCTCCATTTTCCATTTCGAAAAGTCTGCCCCAGATTTCAGATAAATCAAAGCTCCCTTCCTCTGCTTCATCAACCACGAATGAGTCCAGGGATCGATTCCGCAGATGACGCTCATGCCGTACAAAGTGAAGATGTTCACCGTCACTTCGAGAGTCCCGTCAAACGTCCACTCGCTCTGCTACATGTTGTGCCCAATCTCGTGGTAAACCCCCCAGAAAGCAGCCGATTTGAAAGAATTTGCACTCAGGAGAAAGCTTTCTTTATTAGATTCGGCTACATCCAAATGAGTTACGATGGGATATCCGGCGTGCATGTATCCGTGAGAGGGTTGGATATCGGCTACTTGCCACATCTTGCGTTCCTTATCGATTTGAGTCCCTCTAAGATCACGATACGCCTTCAACAACTGGTCATACAAATCCATAACTTGGGTTGGATCATCGATATTTCTGATCGAAGAAGATGGCAGAGTCACTGTGACATATTTTCCTGAAATGTCTGCCCACAATCCGGGATCGCATCGACTTTCTTTGAGGGATTTCCATTGCTTTTCGATCATTTGCACGAACGCGGAAGAATGTTTTGGGGGAAGTTCTTTGAGTTGCCTGAAAAGATCCACTTTGTCCGTCCACCTTCCAATCTCTTGTGAGGCATAGCCACTCAAGTTGGCTTCGCTGGCCTTGCTCAGCTCGGGCGCATATCCGGGACCGTGTGACTTTGAGATTTCTTTGGAATATGATATGCCAACTCCTAGCAAAATGTTCGTGTAAGCCATTTCGTTCGGCTTCTTACCTGGATTGCACTGTATGTAACCCCACGGAGTAGCCGCATGGACGAATGATCCTCCTTTTTAATGTATTCTTCCACTATTTGAATGGCAACTGACTCCCTAATGCCAGTGCTCATCAGGATGTCGAATGTTTCCAATTCTTTCGCGGTTTTTACACCTTGGTTCGAGTCCAAATTGAGAATTTTCACTTTGTTGGGGAGCTCTTTCCTGGTCAACCAATTCCTAACGTTTCTGTAGAGAATTGAATTTTCAAATGATCCATTCAGGTCACTTAGTTGATTGCCATAACCGCTGTGTGCGAAGACGAAAATCCGACCTTTGCCAAGTTCGGCAGCGGCCATGATGACATCTTCTTCGTTTCGTCCCGTCAAGATAGGTTAAGGTATTACATCATCATTATAAGCTTTAAACTACATTTATTATGTGACAACGATTTTGTTAGAAAATTACTTTCGCTCTTGTCGGTATGATCCAGCAAAATAGAAACACAAAAAACACATACTTTTAAAACTACAAAGAACAGTAAAAACGCTGACTTAAAAACCAAAGTTTGCCCCACTAGATATCATGCTCGCAGTTTGAACTGTGTGAATCCACCCTCAGTTCTAATAACGACTAACGATTCATTTATACCTTAAATGAGCACTGATCAGAGTTATTGTCCTTATCTTGAGAAGACAACTCATATGCAAAGATACCAAATCTCATTATTTTAGGTTACTTAATGGGCTTGCATTTTACTTCTGGCCTATTAGAATATGTCTCATCAAACATCGGTGCTTATAAAGTGAAATCATTTCAGTTTCTTATAGTTTCCACCTTAATAGAATGCAATATGTACAAGGTGCAAATAGAAACCATGGGAATGCACCATCTTTTCGTGGTGGTGGTTGTTTGGCAGGCCTGGGGAAACTTTTTTGTAAAAGATTCAAAGATTTCACATAAATTTTCAAAAATACCTGCAAAAACAAATTTATTCACACAAGGTCAAAGATGCTTGATGTTTCTGAAATTCTACAATCTCTGCAAAGTACAGAACCCCTACAATACCGGCTCAACACGATGCTTGCCAGTCCAACATTTTCTTAGCTCCTGCATGTATATGCTTATCAAGAGTATCTGTAAAATGGCAATTCATAGATCACATGCTAGAATAGTTCTCAAATAAAGTATCGATATCTGTATTGATAACAATAGAATCTAGTTTTTTAAAGATAAAATGAATCTCACAGATTTTGTGCTGCCCCCTGATTGGCAGATTGATCTTCATTTCAAGAGGTTCTTCACAGATGAAAACATAGGGTGACTCTGATTCACCAGTCGTGTACTGATGGATAAAGAAATAAAGAATGATTAGTACGGCCATAGTGACCTGCATGCATCATGCGTACTCATGACCGAATTTATTATGCTAATCGCTCTCTATGTGTGCTAGCAGTCGGTCGATCAAACAGACTTATTAAATATTTAATCTTTTTCATAACTAGATCATGATTAATAATAATAATAATAATAATAACAATAACAACAATAATAATAATAATAAAAATAATAATAATAATAATAACAACGATAATAATAATAATAATACTGGTAATAATAATAACAATTTGGTCTGTTAGAGTGGCACGTGTCCGGTGGACTTCAAGACCATCATGCCTGTACACATCGGCTACTCAATCCAAACCAAATGCCGTACAAAATGAACCTCTCAAAAGGTTCATCTCTGACAACTCAATGAGAACCTCACCTTGATCCTGTACTCTTCTTGTGGCAGGCAGTCCGTCACAACCACCCTACCCAAGATGACGCCTCGTTGGTAGCTGGGTGGAAACTTTAATTTCTTCCCTGTGGTGGTATTTTTTTTTACAACAACGATAGTTAATTTCAATAAGGAATCAAGGAAAATAATTATTTAAAAATTAATTAAAAACTCGATAATTAATTAAAAATAATCACCTAACGATTTAAGATTTGAAATAATAAATCATTGACCAAGTTAAAAATTAACCAACCGGGATATAGGGCTCTGTACATGGCCTCAACATTCTCTACTTCTGTAGGGTCAGGAATTTTGCTTGTGGAGGCTATCCACAGGGGACCTCTATGATTGGTGTACCAGGTCCTACCCTCGTGCCTTTGGGAATAGAAGGATGATTTTTTGTTTTAGGTCAAAACAAAAGCACACGATTACAAATGTCCTCATTTTGACAAATTCGTTTTGCTTCGATTTAATAAAATTATGAATATTAGGTTAAAAAAATAAAAGAAATTGCATCCCACTTTTTAATGCCGGCCACGAGCAAGGAAGCCCAAGGCTGGTGCATGCTGAGAGCCTTTCCCTGGTCGACGGTCATCTGTAGGTCACCGTCCTGAATGACCTGCAGATGGGATTTGCTTCTTCCATTGCATTCAGACAATGGTAGGGATGCTTCTGAGATGAACTAAAAGCAGTAAAAAGTAAAACGTTAAAATATCAAATGTTCCAGACAGATCAATGATCGATTGATTGATCAATAAAACATTCACACAAATCGCATCAAGAAGCTGATGATAATAATTATAACAATGTTTGTTATATATACATATAACCATTCTTCATCATCAATAATCACCTACTCAAGCAAACTCACCTCTGCCTTTAAGTTCGAGGGTTCGAATCCGATCCCGGTAACTCCTTCTCCGATCCTCCTCTCGTTCCTTCCGTCCGTTCCAAAGTTGGCAGCCATGACTGCAGAGTCCTCCGTGGCATCGTAATTCTCCGATTCCGTCTCGAAAACCCTCTTGTTGGCAAAGTCAAAGGTCACTTTGCAGGGTCCGAGTCGTGAGGCGAACCTCTGAGCCCTCTGCTCTTCTTCCTTTTTCTGGAGCAGTTTCTTTTCTTCTTCGTTCAGCCAGTTGTTGCCGGTCGTGGTGAAATAATCATTCTCGTCATCAATGACCCGCGTCCTCTTCACGCTGGCGATTCGAATTTATCGAGATAATTAATTAACTAATTTAATTAATAAATGAAGTGGTTGATAAATAAAAGTTATTTACAATAAAATGTATTAATTCAATTGAAATTAATTAATTAATTAAAAAAACGACAAGATGATTCTCAACGACGATGCCGACCTGTTCTTGTCGAACTCGAGCAACTTCTCCTTGTGTTCGATGGCCCTCTTCCAGTCCTCGTCCTCTGCATCCGCGTTCGAATCCTGTCGAGGGACGGAGGTCGCCTGAGGTCGCGCCATCAGCTGATCTCTCAGCTTCAGGCCTTTCTTGGAGTTCGAGGAGAGTATCTGCTCTTCTCGACTGCTGCACACCTGATGACGATGAAGACGACGACAATGTTGTTGTTAACAATTTCATTGGCAGATTAACCGTGATAATGATAATGATGATTGTACTTGTGCATGCAACACGTTAAAAACGATGAAGCCGAGTAGTTGCTTGGACGACTGGTGTGCAATGAATGGTCACAAAAATGCTTTAACGTGTTGACTTATTCTTAAGCCAACTAGAATTATTATTGCTTTTAACTACCTATAAAGGTTATCAATGGAACTAATTTGGGCTACTAATGGCAAAAGCAAAATCAAGAATGATGATGATGATGATGATGATAACGATGATGATGATGATAATGACGATGATGATGATGATGATGATAACTGACCAAATTTCCACAGAAGAAGCACGGTCCTGATCCCTCTTGTTCGCACACAATTCGACCGCATTCGAGGCAGTTGTTGACCAAGTCGTGCTTTGACGCTTGACATTCGCATGCATGTCTCCCTGCGACGATGCGAATTGTTTGTCATGAATTCAATTATCAAACAAGTGATTAATAATAAAATATTTAATAAATATAAATTCCATTCCATGATGTTAGTGATTACAAAGAAGCAGTAATTGAACAGCTTATATCACTGGCATTAAATTATTTTCTGAACAATTAAATATGGAAACCACAAATTCAATTATTCATGTCAAGTCATCTCCACAAAGCCACAAGAAAGTCGTAAGAAGTCAGAACTTAAACAGCCACTCAAACTTCTAGAATCAGTCGGAACAACAACAACGACGACGACAACGACAACCACAACAACAACAACGACTATTTGTTCACCGGGCAGTTTGGCTGCAGTTCTGTCCTTGCCATCAGTTCCAAACAATGGCACAAAGTTTGTCTTCTTACCGATCTTTGTTGGCGAATTCTGAACGTGGGGATCCGTCATTTCGCAATCGTTTTTGTCTTTCTGTTTTGACAGAAGTGAAATTTTCTTGAATCAAAAGAGAAATATTAATTAACTCATTAATAAATAATCTGTTAAAACAAAAATATTAATAAATCCTAAATTAATTTAAATTAATAAATCCTAATAAAAGCAATCATCAATGCTTGAGCAATTGCATCAAAAAGTGCACGCATAAATGTTTAAGTAGCCTCAAAATATATTTTGGAACAAATGCTTTGATGTATGTGACACTCTTGTATTAATAATGATATTATTATGATATAATCATCTTAATATTAATAAGATAGTATTAATTATTCATAATGATTTGACTGAAGTAAACCTTCTCCTCTTTATGGTCCTCTTCCCAGATTTCCAAGATCCGAATTAGAAACGGTTCTGCTTTCGGAGAAGAAAAGTCGATCAGAGTCTTTACGTGATTTTCTAGGCCAGCTTTGGATTCCATTGCTAACAATTGGCTGGAGTTGATGAAATGGAATTCTAGTTATAAATGTACTTAACTTCTATATTTTATATATAAATATATTTTGTAATTACAGTCATCCCTACTTAAAAATCACAATAAATTATTTTGAATTAGAACAATCCAAACTATTAACCTGGCAGCTTCTTCTCCAATTTCACATCTTAAAAGTCTAGATAATTCATTGCAAATCCATTTAATGGCTTTGGTCTTTTCCTTGCCTTTCAACATAGTTGTTATTATAGTTATTTGAGCGCAAAACGATGTCACAACCGAAAGTAAAAAGCAATGTTATTGTGTTCTTTTTAATATCGGAATCGATTAAAGGTACTTCGAGTATTAATAAATCTTAAATTGCGTTTTTAAGAACAAGTGCATAATATAATATTATAATTTTATGATCTGCCTAAGCAAAAAAAGTGTATTTGTTACTTTAATTTTGCAAGTAACGCAATAAATTTAAATATCGAAATTAAATTTTGAAATGTAGCAAAGTAAAAATTTTCTAATGCGTAATTTTCAATTGATCTAAATAATTTTAAAATGTTATAAAACAGAAATCAACTGCAATTTTAACTAATTCACCTTGTTCTCGGTTTTTGACTCTTTTCAAAACATTCGAAACATGTTGTCTTGTAGTCTCTTTTCCAGAAGGTTTTTAACTCGTCAGCCTTTTGTACGTATAAATTCTCTACTTTTTTCCGATTAGGAATTGAATGATCTCATAGAAAAATGTCGTTATTAATGTTTCTCCTTGCGCTAAGGCCATCATAAATTGACTTTTCTTGTCATGAAAAATGTTCTAAATTTAGATTAGAAAATTCTATTACGATTTCAAATGTTGAGGACGAAAGATATGCTACTAATTTAACCTTTGGTGTTATGATATTTTTGATCAGATTGATGGTCTACTACGTTACAAAAGCACACTCGTTGTTGTGGAGCACAACTCTGAAAAATTTTCACCTTCTACACTAAATGTAGTAACGGCTGCTGGGAAACTCGGTGAAGTCACTTGCCTGGTTGCTGGACATGAGTGCAGTGAGGTTAACATTTTCAAATGGATTTTAAGGCCACATTAAATTACTAGATTACTAGAATTTGTCCATTTGACTAATATTGTGAATATATAGGATATTATTGTGTATTTACATCTACAATGCTTTTTATCTGCATATTTAATGTTCTTAATACCTATTCTGCTCTAGGGAATTATCATTTATGTTTTGAACTGACAGCTTGACCTTGAAAAGACTTATTTGTTTATGGAATTAGCTTTATAATGAAATATGTTCGAAATTAAATTTTAATTATAGGACATTTTTTGCCATTTCTTAATTTATTAGTTTATTAGTTTAGCATTCCAACAAAAGAGCAAACATCGACTCACGATTAAACGTTTGTCTTGAACAGGTTGCCAAAGGTGTCAGTCAAATTGCTGGAGTTAAGAAAGTTTTGCTGGCCAATCATGAGATATTGAAAGGCCTACTGCCAGGTTCAATGAATGAAAATTATTAACTTAAATTGATTCCAATTTTGTTATTTTATTTATTTATTATTATATTAAATTATATTAATTTATTATTATTAATTTATTAATCCAATATTTCTAATTTCAGTTAATTTGAATTAACTTCTAAGGAATATGTTAGTATTCCTGCATGCTAAGATATCATATTGTAGCTTACTCAAACCAAGCGTTTGGTTAAGACTGCCTCATCTTAATATTCATGAGATGTCCATAAACCCTAACCAATTAAATATGCAACAATTGTGAGCTAATGAATAATGAATAACGACACTGTCAGGACACTTGAATCTTGGGAACACAATTTCTTTGTAAAAATAGAATTTATTTTCTTATCAAATGTTATTAAATGTTATCGAATGTTATTAAATGTTATTAAATGTTATCATTCCTGATAAGGAATTCCTGAATCTCTGTTTTAGAAATCCTCTCCAATCTGTTGGTCAACGTGCAGAAGCAGCACAACTTCTCGCACATCTTGTCGTCTGCCGACACTTTCGGAAAAGTAATTCGATTTCCATTGCTATGAGTCGATTATATGAATTTAATAAAGCGATTAGTCATAGCCATTTTTTAAAAATATTTTCTTTTATTATTATTATTATTATTGCTAGTAAATCGTTATTATTCAATCGTTTGATTATAGGTTAGATGATAATCAGCTGAAACGCTGGTAATGATAATTTACAAATAATTAATTTACAAATAATTAATTTACAAACAATTAATTTACAAACAATTAATTTACAAATAATTAATTTACAAACAATTAATTTCCAAATAATTTCCGTTAATGTTTATCTTTTTTAACCTCCGCAACTCAGAGCCTCTTGCCGCGAGTTGCTGCTTTGTTGGACGTTGCTCCGGTGTCGGACGTCACGGGCATCCAATCGGAGGACACCTTCGTCAGGACGATTTATGCAGGTTGATGGTGATACTGTATTGATATAGTGTCGAATGTGGAGGGTGATATAGATATAGTATCGAATGTAAAGGGTGTTATAGATATAGTATCGAACGTGGAGGGTGTTCTAGATATAGTATCGAATGTAAAGGGTGTTCTAGATAAAGTATCGAATGTGGAGGGTGTTCTAGATATAGTATCGAATGCAGATAAGAACGATGATGGCAAAATCGCACGCGTCACTCTGACGTCGTAATTCAATTCTACATCTTTCGGGAAAAAGTCAGAGTCGTCTTTTAATTATATTTTGTAAAAAAAACAGGAAATGCTGTTCAAACGCTGAAGGTGAAGGACAACATTAAAGTTCTGACCGTAAGAGGAACTTCATTCGACCCCTCGACCTTGGGAGGTTCTGCAAGCATCGAGGAAGGTGAATTGATCTGTGAATTGGTCTGACATGTGAATGTTGATTTGAATTGCCAGCCATCTTCATTTGTGATTAAACGAGGGAATTAATAGTCAATGTTGAGTGTTCCGTGATACTATCTATCATTTCATCTTGATTTGTTCTTTTAGATTCATTATTCACAAAAAGGAATTATTTTTATTCTAAGAAATAATATAAATAAATATTAATACAAATAATAATAAAAATATAATAGTCAATGCCATGTGTTCTTTGGAGTATCATTTTATCTTGATTTGTTCTTTTAGATTTTCTATTCACAAAAAGAATTAATTTAAAAATTAAAATTCATTTTCTAAAATAAAAACAAACAAACATGATTTTAAACATCATAAATTTTTCAAATCTCTCGTTGCAATCGTCCAGTTCCAGTCGATTCTTCTCTAAATCCCGGGCTTTCCGAGTTCGTCGGACAGGAGTTGGCGAAGAGCGATCGACCGGAACTGACGTCGGCCAAGGTCATCGTGTCGGGAGGTCGCGGTCTGAAGAGCGGCGAGAACTTCAAGATCCTTTACGACTTGGCAGACGCCATTGGCGGGGGGGCCGTGGGTGCGTCGAGGGCCGCCGTGGACGCAGGATTCGTCCACAACGACCTGCAGATCGGTCAGACCGGTAAAATCGTGGCGCCAGTGAGTTTTGACGTTCATTAATCTTTTTCGGAATTTTGTGATTTAATGTTTTTTTATTGTAAATGGAATATTTATTTAATATCAATGGTAGTGGTGCATACATATACGTATACATAATGTATATTGACATATACAATACATGTTGTTATATAATTTCACATATACTTGTGTGAATGAAGATGTTACACATCGTTGTCATCCTTGTGATTATTTTAAATTATTGACTTCCTCCTCATCTTCCTCCTCCTCTTCTTCTTAACCAGGCTCTGTACATAGCTGTAGGCATTTCTGGTGCCATTCAACACCTGGCTGGTATGAAGGACAGTAAGGTCATTGTGGCCATAAACAAGGACCCCGAGGCCCCCATCTTCCAGGTGGCAGACTACGGGATTGTGGCAGACCTCTTCAAGGTGGTTTGACTTTGCCCGATTTTGAAGTTGATTCTAAATACATGAAACATTAAATCAATTTAATCAATTGCTTATCATAATTATTATTATTATTATTATTATTATTATTATTATAACTGGCTCAATGGTTGATGTTCCATGTTTTAGGCAGTTCCAGAAATGACGGAATTGGTCAAGAAAAACTGATAGTGTAATCTCAAGTGATGATGCTGAAACTGATGATGATAATGATGATGGTGATAACATGGACCTTCAATGATGAAAACCTGAAGAGCTACAAATTATCCCAACAGGATCACACAGCAAAAATGTCACAATCATCATCAATCATCAGCGTTCTGTATCGTTGTTCTCTAGGAATGCATTCGTGCCTTATCTGATCATGTTCAGTATCTATTTTTAATATTATTTTTAAAATCAATCGTGGATAATTTATTTTTCTTGTTGCCCTTCATAGTTTTTGGATTATGATAATGAGCCTGTACCAGTTAATTCTTATTATTTTTTATGAAAAGCTGAATTTAGTTTTAAAGTTGATTGATTAAAAGCTAAATTTAATTATGAATTATATCAAAGTTGAATTTTATTTTACCATGGCCTTATACTTGCCTTATGCTATTTTCCAAGGTCGTCAAATATATATATATACACATGCATGTGTCTCTTCAAAAACTCCATTGTTTTGAGTGGTGTTCATTTGTTTGGAAGCACAAGAGTTAGGGTAGGGTTAAAGTTAAAGGAACTTAGTACAATTAATGTTGTGTTATTCTTCGTTTACCACGAGTTTAATTTTGTGTTTACTTTTATCGCATCTTATCTTTCTTCCTGTGGTGGAACTGAAGGACGGTGACATTTCGAACAAATCGTTCTCCTACATGTTGCCAGAATTTGAAATAGTTTCTCGTTGTGTCGATCTGTTGCCTGACAGTTTGATTAAGATTCTTAATGTTGGGAAACATAGTTGCATCCATGGAAGCATAAGGATAAAGTTGCCTGCATCTGGATTATTGGATGTCAGCACTCCTTAACCCCGTACGGTTACCAGTCCACGTTCCAACGTGTTCCCTTAACTCTAAGATCTTCTAGAATCTAGATAAGTCATTGTATTTTAGAGGTATTGTGCATATAAAACATTCAATTTTATGACGCTTTGTTACGAGCAATCCCTGTATCTGGTTTTAGTAACACTTTATTGTAAATACTTCTAAAAAAATTACTGCATGATACTTTGCTGATTCTATTATTTATTTGTTTGTTGTTCCCAGTGATGAGTTTAAGAAATGGTTGTCAAATATCAAGAAAGATTAATTCACATTGGCATTTCATAGTTTTCAAGTTGTAGAATTTGCTCTAACATAAACAGCGCATCCACAAAAGACCCAACCTCCGTTTTCGATTTTTTACTTCTTCGAAGCCACCTTTTTTAGTTATCAATTATCACAATTAGTGATACAACAGTCTATCTTATCTATCTTGATCAGGCCCTCACGAAGGAGTTGTAGGTTCTTCGATGACTTTCTTTTTGCGCCTAAACCAACCTCGTTTTTCTGGCTTTTCAGTTTGGGTGGCACTGTGCTGCTGACTCTGCCCGCTTTTTTTCCTCGACATACCCTCGCTTGGAGCATTTTGTTCCGGTGGCGGAGGAACCCTTTTGGAGTCTTGCCTGAGGGATTCGTCGCAAATCTTTCTGTTCTTGAGAGTACTGGCCAGACAGGACATGTCCTCGAGCAGAGAAGAGCATGAAGCTGACCGACACCTCGCGTCGTTGCGAATGAGGAACGGTGCTCCTGAGGTTAACTGTTCGAATTGCTTCCTCGATTCTATAATAGCGATCCTATTGCCCGTTCTGATTCTCAGCGGTCCCCCATCCTCTGGAAAAGTGATACATTCTGGTTGCGGTCTCCTGTGAAAGAGAGTGCCACGTATCGGATCGTATTGGTAGAAGTTTTGGTCCGTTTTCGTTTGGGGACAAGGACATTTTGGGGTAGAAGCCAAGAATTGGTTATAAGAGGAAGTCGGATATCTTTCGTCGGCCATATTCCTCATTTCCTCTCTTTGTATATCTCTTTGACTATCACGATGCCATGATGGTAGGAAAGGCAACGGTTGACAGGGAGGTGGAGTGTAGAGAGGCTGGCATGGCAAACAAGGCGGTAGACAAGGCTGTTGGTGGATAGGAGAAGTTTTTGGTGGTTCGACTGAAGATTGTTGCTGGAGCTGCTGTTGGGGTGGGGGAATATTTAGGTTCTCTGCCGATTTCCCTTTGAAAGGTGCCGAAAAGGTTTCAGGACTTTTCGTAGGTACTTCAAACTGTGCCGGTTGAACCGGTGGCATATAATTTGCAGGCATTTGTGGGTGATAGCCGTATTCTCTGAGGTAATCCCTTGGCTGATAATAGCCGGTTGACTTTTGATACCAGCGAGACTTGGCCTGGACAACCTTTTAGACCGAAAACGATCGACAGTTGGGATATGAAAGACAGTCGTGTCTTTTTGGTATTTTATATGATTTGTATTTTGTAGATTAACATTTACAATTAATTAACAAAGATATTTGAAACCATCTCGTATAATATCCGGTTTTCCAGGCTAAGGAAAAGGTTTTTCCTTTCCAATTCCATGAGAACGTTGCTGGCTGGTTTTCCGTCCACACCTGAAAATATTTTCAATCACCCAGTTACATGCGTTATCTGCTCTTTTACATAATCCAAGAAGTAAAAGTGTTAGCATTTATGCAATTTCCATTTTGAAGTTTTGGTGAGTTATTTCAAGCAATATTCCGTCAATTGACGTAAAATGCAAGAAATTTGTACTATTATTATTCTAATTTATTAATTTATTATTATTTATTATTAATTTACTAGTTAATGTTATTATTTTTATTAGTACGAAACCATTGATAACAGTTTCTCAAAGCACACCGCAGGATTTCTGCAGGACCACGGGCTCGGCCGGAATATCTTCCCCGTATTCCAGTTGCTTCGGCAGCGACTTGGACTTCATGGTCGTTTCCACCAATTCTTTGGTCGCCTTTTCCAGTTCATCATCCTCTTCTTTCTTCTTACTAATTGCATCGCTAAGGTCCTTGATCATCTTGACTCGAGCGTTATGCATCTCCGAGTCGCACTTCTTGGCCTTCTTGCAACACATTGGCTTCTCCTCCGATTCTTTATGTTCTCGACCAGACGCCTGAGCATTTTGAGCGAAAAGATTGGGGTATTTGGCAGCCAGATGATCGTTCCATCCTTCGGCAATGTAGCCAAGCGGGTGCATCATGCAATCGTCCAATTTGCTGAAGCCGTCTGGCCTAAGTGGATTTGCCAGCGTAGGCAGTGGCTGCCCAGATGGAAAAATGATAGCTGGAACAGGACCGTTTTCCTCTAGAAACCTGGAGCTTATACCTCCGCACCTGCCGGTATAACTTGTGTCCAGGGGGTCGACTTGAGGTAAGAAGGAGACTGATGCTAGGTTGCCCATTCTTTGGATTTGGCGATGGTAAGAGTTTGCTGGACTAAGTGTTTTGTGTGTTTGTACGTTTTTTTGGTTGTGTGTCTATTTTGCTAGATCATACCGGATGGAGGTGAAAGTATTTCTGACGAAAACCGCATTATTGATGGTGGTTGTTGTGATTATAGGGAATTGTTTGTAAATAAAGTATGCGTCATTTTCAATATGTGCTGCATTTGAAAAAAACCGAAAATAAAAAGGATTTTTGACTTATTAATGCAATGAACATAAATATTATTACTGGTAGAACTTCATAATCTTACCAAAGAAAATTCTTTCATTATAGAATTAAGCTAATAAAACTAAATTTAAGTTTTCTTCAAATGCATTCTTTACATTCATAAAAAGAACAAAAATTCTGAATTTTGTTGCCTTGATTAACAGACTGAAATCAGGCCTTAATCTCGATTTAAACAACTGATTCTAATAAAGTTTCTAAAAAATAAAATAAACCTGTTTCAGGCAAACATCTTACTAACTAAACATATTAATAAATTTATAAAACAATCTAATAAGTACTTCATCAGCTGGGCAAATAAATTTTGAAGTCTTTGTTGATATTTGGCAGCAGATACACGTATTTTGTTTATTGATAGCCACTACGTGTGGATTAGCAGGCGTTTTATTTTATAAATAGAAATGTGGTCATTTTTCTCGAGAGATCCCACGAAGGATTTCGCCTATGAGATCGGAGAAAAAGTCAACTTTCTTGAAGGAAGGTCCCTGTGGTCCTTGCATGATGGAAAGAAAAAGGTTGGAGGGAGCCACTGAGATAGTGATTGGAATTGGCAGCAAACATTGTTTGAATGTTTACTTTTGCAGGTAACCGGCGATATTGTGTCCATCTTCGTTTATGAAAACAAATCTGGAAATGAGGCGCAAGTAAAGATTTATAATCGATTCCTAATGACTGGTGTTGTATTTTTCAATTGAACGCCGTGTTTTTTTTTGCTTCAGATGGCCTTTGTGAAGGCCGCCTTCAAGAGGATAAAAACTCTTCGACATCCCAATTTCCTGACTTACCTGGACGGTCTCGAGGTTGTTGTTTTGTTAAGAAACGTTGATTGCTATTGTTGTTATTGTTATTGTTGTTAATTGGCTCATTGGGTTGGCTACGCATCAAACAAGTGTGGATTGATGTTGTTCTGTTAGGAAATGTTAATTGCTCATTGGGTTGGTCAGTTGTGGATCTAACAATTATGGATTGGGAGAAAAAACCTTTGTCTGATCAAGCCAATCTTCTATAAAGCAGTTCTGATCACTTGAGCAGACAACTTAAGATAACAAATTGTCATTTGATTGTGTTGGCCTTGGTCATTATGCAGTTAATGCTTCAGAAATTGGCTTGTTTTTTCTCGACTACAGACAGACAAGTGTTGCTACGTGGTGACGGAACACGTTCTTCCGCTTCTGGTTTACGTGGAAAAGGAAACGTTTTCACCGGTTAAAGAACATTTTGCCGTCTCCTGGGGACTTCACCAGATTGCCGTGAGACCTAGATTGGGTTTTTTTTTATATAATCATTTATTAATCATATATTAATCATTTATTAATAATTTAAAATTAGTTTTTTTTTAACATTATAAATTGATGCTTTTCTCACTCAATATTCGTGGTTCGTTGGGAGTTGTAACTTTTGCTTGATGCATGCATGCATGTAACATGTTCTATTAATTATGTGATGAATTCTGATTAAATTGTCTATTTTAATCTGTAATTATTTATATGGTTATATATCACATGGCCGTGGTCGTAGTGTTATTATTGGTTAATATTATACCTTATTAGTTAATATGTTCTGTTAGTTATGTGATGAATTTGAATTATTTATTTTATTATATAATTGTTTAAATGATTAAATATTAATCAACCTCTGGTTAATATTATACCTTATTAGTTAATATTATTTTAAAAATTCAAACGATCAGAAGGCCATCGGGTTCCTGAGCAACGACCTATCCCTGATCCACGGTAACATTTGCACGTCTTCGATTTTTGTTGACGAATCGGGAGAATGGAAGTTGGGCGGACTCGAGTACGTCCAATCCTACGCGGGCAAGGAGACCGTGCCCGCCGTCAAGGGTTTTCCAGCCTTGGAGAAGTACGACCCCCCCGAGAAAAGCACCAAGAGGGCGGGAGAAAAATGGTTCGTCATCGTTTATATTCGTCTCGTCGCAAACACGATGTCTGAATCGTTGTTTTTATAATTATCGAAATGAGCGTAGAGACTTGTTATATTTATATTATTGTTATTATATATTTTATTATGTTATTGTGATCATCATCACCATCACTATCACAGGTCAACAGACATGTGGGGCTTGGGTTGCTTGATATGGGAAGTATTTAATGGCAGTTTTGAGAAATCTTCATCTCTCAAAGACCCCAGAGAGGTCATTTGGAAATTAATATTTTTTTATTTTAAATTTATTATTATTATTGTTATTATTATTATTACTATTATTTTTATTATTATTATTATTATTATTGTTGTTGTTGTTGTTGTTGTAACTATTACTGATGCTATTATCTTTATTAGTACAGTAATTAATGACAAATAATAATAAATTATGTTATAAAATAGGACCAGCAATTGGTCATCCACGGTGACTTGTTTACTGGTGTTTATTTATAATAAATCTCCCCTCAGATCCCCAAGGCACTCGTTCCTCACTACGTCCAACTGGTTGGGGCAAACCCCAAGTCTCGCCCCAACCCCTCGAAGTTCATCGAGTCGTGCAGGGCGACCGGTGCCTACATGGACAATAAGTTCGTGTCTGCCATGCTCTTCATGGAGGAGATACAGGTATTATTATTATTATTATTATTATTATTATTATTATTATTATTAATTATTATTATTAATATTATTATTAATTAATTATTATTATTATTATTTATTATTATTATTTATTATTATTATTATTATTATTTATTATTATTATTATTACATACAGGAGTTGCTCCAAGTTATTTTTGTTTTGTTTCATTTTTTTGTATTTGCTTTTTGTATTTGTGAAACTGTTTTTCAATGTTTTGCATTTGTTCGTGTTGCAAGTTGGATTTGAATGTTTGATGAGAACATCTATTTTAATCATGGATGAAACTATTTGGATCAATGCACGACATGACATTGATATTATAGTGAGAACCTTTTAATATTATTAAATATAATAATAATAATATTATTATTATAAACTATAATAATAATTATTATAGTTTATAATAATAATAATTAATAATAATAATAATAATAATAGTGATTGTAATAATGAAATCGTTATCACCAACAATCCCTTACAGATTCACGACAATGAATCCAAGCAGAGCTTCTTCAATGGCTTGACCCAAACTGTCGACTCATTTCCAACTCCTTGTTGCAGGTGATGATGACGACGACGACGATGATGGTGGTGGTGATGATGATGATGGTGATGGAGAACATGGTAATGATAGCGGTGTGGATTGCTATGATGGCGATGGTGGTCATGGATTTGTAGGTTCAAAATTCTGCCTCAGCTGCTCCATGCTTTTGAGTTTGGATCTGCCGGATCAGCTATCCTCGCTCCACTACTCAAGGTGGGACATAATGATGATGATAATGTCTACAAATAATGATGATAATGATTATAAATGATGCACAATTGTTATTAATTAACCACTAGATCGATTATTATGAAACTTATTGCTTTTATCCAGCTCATGAATTATAAGAATAATAATAATATTATTATTACTAATAATATGTCATTTATAATGTCATATTATAATATGTCATTATATGTCATTTATTTATGCCATTAATGGCTATTAAATAAATAAATACATGAATAATAAAGAGACCGGTAGCCATAATTCATTCCGATTGATTAAGTTGCTGTCGTTGCAGTTGGGGAAACTCTTGACGACAGAGCAGTACCAGAAGATGATGATGCCCTGCGTCGTAAAACTCTTCTCTTCCACGGACAGGGCGACCAGGGTCAAGCTCTTGCAGCAGGTCGGTTGACCTACGACCTTTTATATGACCTCGTAAACTCCTGGCTCGGTGCCGTCGGTGATAATAGTACCGACGGAAAGAAACATTTATATTGAAAGTTTGATTAATAAATTTCAAACAACATTTGTACTTAAAAGTTATGCTAAACTTTCCATAAATTGTGTCAATCTAACCAACGAACGATGGCCGAACGATTTGTGTTTTGTTTTGTTGCATGCGTCCGGTGAATTGTTGCATCGAATGCGATAGTCTCCAATTTCATGTGCATTCATAATTCAGATCGAATTGTTCGTGGACCATCTCAGTCCGGCAGTGGTGAACGACCAAATCTTTCCCTCCGTGGTCTCCGGTTTCCTTGACACCAACCCCATGGTGAGGGAGCAAACTATCAAGGTCTGTTGCCATTAATTACAGTTTTGATTGTGGTATAGCTGATGATAATAAAGTAATTATGATAATAATTCTTATTAATGTATAATAATAACAAATAATAATATTAAATTGATGTCATAATGTCATTATTATTATTATTATTATTATTATGTCATGTTATAATTGACTTTTTTACTTGTAGAGCATGCTTCACCTGGCACCCAAACTGAACTACAAGAATCTCAATGAGGAGTTACTAAAACACTTTGCAAGACTTCAATCTAAAGATGAACAGGTGATGTTGATGATGACGATGATGATGATGATGATGACGACGACGATGAAGATGTTCGGAATATGTAATAATGACTTTTGATTTGAATAACATTCGTTCCTAAATGTTATGCTAATTTTTCATAAATTATGTTAATCTAATCAGGGAGGAATTAGGACGAATACCACGGTGTGCCTGGGCAAAATCTCTTCCTACCTCTACCCACAGGTTTTAGCAATGATGATGATAGTAATTCTGGTGGTGGTGGTGGTGGTTATAGTTGGACGATGATGATGATGATGATTATGCAATTGATTTCAACATCAACAAGTACCTAATGAAGGCCAGAATGATATTTAAGCCAAAATGTGGCACTTCAAAATCTTTAGACATAATGGATGTCATAGCATCATCTCCCCCAACATTCCAGGTGCGTCAGAAAGTCCTTGCCTCGGCCTTCTTCCGGGCCCTCAAAGACCCCTTCCCCCCTGCGAGGCAGGCCGGGGTCCTCGCCCTGGCGGCCACCCAAAACTTTTACACCCTCGAGGATAGTTCGAACAAGATCCTTCCAGCCCTCTGCCAATTGACCAGGGATCCTGAAAAGTCAGTCAGGGAACAGGTGAGCTGGTTGTAAGGAATGAGGTGATGATGTAATTGGTTGACTGTTGATTGGACCTAATGGGGTTGTCAGTTAACGATTAATTTGTGTTCAATATATAACATTGATTAAAATTATACGTGTTGTATATTGTTATTATTATTACTATTATTATTATTATTGTTATTATTATTATTATTATTATATAATATTATTATTATTATTATACTTGTTGTTTGAGTTCAGGAATATTCTTAACAGGTCTTTAAAACCATCAAGTGCTTTCTCAGTCGTCTGGAAAAAGTGTCGGAGGATCCTGACATTTTGAGTGAAGTCGGTGAGTGCACAGAACCATCTCATAATACTTATCACCTAATGGTTGACAATAATAATTATAATAATATTTATTATATCGTTAATGATATATTATTGAATATTATAATATTTATTTCACTCCACTTTCTCTTCAATCCATCCTTCCAGAGAAAGATGTCAACGCAGCCGGCCAGGGAATGTCCAGCAGTGGCACCGGTTGGACGGGGTGGGCGGTGTCGGGCATGACCTCGTTGACCTCGAAGATTTACGCAGGAAAGAAGCAGCCTTCGACGAGCGTCGCAACGGGTCCTTCAGGCGACCTCGGGCGAGGTGCGAGTCGATGTTTTGGTGTTACTATGTTTCTTGTTCATTGTCAGCTGTTATTATTATCATTATTATTAATATTATTGATTGTTCGTTTATGTTAGGAAATTTTGTGCCATTAATTGTATAAATCATTTTATTCATCTCCAACTTTCATCCACATGGATTCAACCAGCTGCTGCCCCTAAAACCGACAAAGCAGAAACACCTGCTCCTTCAGTCCAGCCAAAGACCTCCGAAGTACCAAAAACAAGAAAACCATCCATTCCTTCATCGTCCACTGATGATGACAAAGGTGATGATGATGATGATGTCCAGGTTCACTCGAAGGACAACGACGGATGGGATGACCAGGAATGGGGAGAATTGAAGGTGAGTTCGAGGGGGGTTTTTACTTCGGGGAGATCCGAGTAGAAAATGGCTCGGTGTATCAAAACCAGAGTGGCGGGGTCTCTTGCTTTGGTACTTGAACTTCGAATTCATTCATTCGTTATGTAATTAATTAATTACATAATTAATTAATCAATTTGTTCAATCAATCGAGCCACTGACATCTGTTTTAGGATGCCAAGGATGATGACACCCTGGCAGAAGAGGGCAACGGCTGGGATGATGACGAGGATGCCGATTGGGGATCCCTCGAGGAAACGGGCGGAGCCAAGATCGAGGCCGGCCAATCGCTCGGAGGATCTAAATTCGTCACTACGACGGAGCACGTCCCTGCCAGTTCTTACAACTGGGATCACAACAAAACATCGACAGACGACGACAAATTCTTCAACAGTCTGATCTCCGATGCCAAGGTCTTGCAAGTTTGCTTCACTGGTTTTTATTATGATCGGGTTGTTTTATTGACATTGGAGGAACTATTATTAGTTGATTTTATTGATATAATAATAATAATTATAATAATAATAATAAACTATTCTGTTAATCATTTTAATCATTTCAATTGTAATGATGAGAAATTTAAGCATATAAAATTATTTTTCTACATATAAATGTCTACCAAATTCCTAATGCATGTCCTAAGTTGCATATGTTATGCCAATTGCTTAACCACAAGACAAGTCGTTATATTGACATCAACAAACAGGACAATCCAGTGAAATTCTCAGCTCCCAACCCACTCAACCTGAAAAACAAGCAGAAACCCTCCTGCGCACTTTCTCTCTCGGACAAATCCAAGAAGACTCCGGCACCCGTTTCGACGTCCGATCAGGCCAAGGCCGTCGACCAATGGGGGAGCAGCGATTGGAACGACCTCGACGATTGGTCGAACGACTCTTGGGGCACGTCCGGCACTAAAACATCGAAGTCCAAAACTTCCAAGAGGTTAACAACGTATTACGTTACGAATTAATTTTTTGGCAACAATTGCTTAAATTTAAACCACAGTCAATTAAAATGAATGAATTGTATAAAAAATATATAATATATAATAAATAAAAATTTATAATAAGTAATAAATAAAAATATATAATAACGTTTATTAAAATAATTATACAGGTGAGAAGAACCTGCTGTTCCTTCAGAGCACCTGCTCGTCTTTCACTCCCGGCAAACTCCGAGGGGGTTTTTAATTCGCTGGCGTCTGAAAAACAATCCCCGAGGGAAGCCGTGGGAGTTGGAAAAGAGGGGACGAATTCGTCATTTGGTTTTTTGCGGTCGGTTTTGAGGTCAATAATAATGTAATTATATCGTTTAATAATAATTGAATCATATTTTATCGATTTAATTAATGTTTATTTATATCCATAATAATAGTAATAATAATAATGATAACAATATTAATAATAATAATAATAGTAATAATAGCAGTTAAGAGTGAGACTGCAATTGTGAATAATGAGGTTAATGAAGTTGAAAGAATTAGTTTTCCTTTTATTTTTGACAGATCAACGTGTTCTCAATTATGTTCATTCGATGATGATGTTATTATGCTTGTCGTTGCCATGGATACTCGTTATTGTATTCGTCGTTATTATTATTATTATTATTGTTATTATTATTATTATTATTATTATTGTGACCGATTATATTGCCGTCGATGGACTGCCCAAACTTCCGTCGTTTGTAATTTATTTGTCTTTAACGATGTTCGTTAGTTTAACGTTTACTTAATTAGAATTTATTATTAGTATCGTATTGTATTGTATCGTATTGTATCACTCGATTTGACAAGTTCCAGATTTGTTGAAAGTCATGACGTCACGAGTTACTTTGATCGTTCGACTTGAAAGTTTACAAATTTGCATTCTTTAAATTTAATATTTTACGATTACGTCGACAGATGTCGAACATTCGAATGCTTTACGTTGTTGACTTGGGGTGGGTGAACCTTATTGGGGGCATGAAACACCAGGTAATGATGATAATGATGGTGGGGAGATAGGTTTCTTTTGTCAGCGCTCGAAGCGTGTCATGAGGACTTGATATGACAACTCCTATCTGTTTACCGTCGAGACGAATGTGGTCTTAAATCGGAAATTCACCTCTAAGATGAAATACTTTTCGTATCCTTAGAGCGCTTCAAGTAAAGTAAAGAAAAACTCGAGGATGTTTATTCACAAAAATTGAAAGAGTTTCTCGGGTT
Source organism: Hirudinaria manillensis (assembly GCA_034509925.1). NCBI lineage: Eukaryota > Metazoa > Annelida > Clitellata > Hirudinida > Hirudinidae > Hirudinaria > Hirudinaria manillensis. The sequence continues at coordinate 11,415,455 of CM067527.1, forward strand.
TTGTGAGTAGAGAAATCTTTTGGGAAACGAATTGTTTTGTGGTGGGCCAGGAATGCATCATCGCTTCCGTCGTCACCACCATCTTGAAGGTTCGTGCAGGTACTGGACACCTGTGGTGCTGAAAGAACTACCGGGACTCTCCTGGATGTTTCCATATCCGTATATGGAGCTGTTTTGTACAGACTGAGAATGTCCGTTTCCGGGTAGAAAAGTATAGCAGGGCTGGTCACTGAAAGGAGGGGAATGCAGATTGGATGGCAAATATTGATGGGTGGGCGTGCCCAAGTAGTTTCCTTTATTGTATTGGCTGTCATCAACCGTTGTAGGCGGAGTCAGGAATTTCGTCGGAAGGTTGTACTTTCTCTGGTCACCGCAAGGCTTGCCGTCTTTGACCAAAATCGGAATTTGAACTCTAAAACAGATTTATTTATATTAATAATCTGAAAAAAAAGAAAAATCATAAAATTTTCAGACCTCTTTGGGGTGGAATTCTGCATCGGCACAGTTTGATTGGAAGACGATGAAGTCGACGAAGAAGACGACCCACAATAGAGTCTCTGACGGTATTGGTCGGCCACGTCGTAATCTATTCCCGTGACTCCGCCTAGGATGCTCGAAGCTCCGCCGAGAAATCCAGTAACTCCGCCTACAAACGTCAAGCCCTTGTTAGTCATCAGATTACTGGCCACGCCCTCGTGAAAGTTGGAATGGACATTTCCAGAGGAGACGCAACCGATGTTTGATCTTTCCTGTCTGGCCTTTTTCATCTTGTACCGATGATTTTGAAACCAGATTTTGACCTGGGTAGGGGTCAGTCGTAATAGGGTAGCCAGGTGTTCTCTCTCGGGGGCAGAAAGGTATCTCTGTTGCCTGAACCTTCGCTCCAACTCGTAGGTCTGGGCCTTAGAAAAAAGAACGCGGCGCTTTTTCTTCTTGCCAGTGTTACCGCTATTGTTGTTGGTGACAGACGTGTTGCTGCCGCTGCTGTTGTTGCAGTTGTTGTTGTTGGGGGCATTTGAATAGTTTTGAGTGCTACTGGTCGTCAGAGTATCGCACTTATTGAAAGCTTCCATGGTTTTGTTGTTCTTACTCGGGTTATTGTTGCAGGTGAGTTTGGTTGAGTCGGCATCGACTGAGTGAGTTCCAATCGCTTGGACGCTTGTAAAAACAGTAGACGAAATGTTTTGGAGAAGAGACTTATCTGAAGAACCAGTCCTGACTTTGCCGTGAATTCCCGTCACCTTGTCTTCGTCCTTGGCAGCTATTTGCCCCTTCTTGAACTCCGTGACCTCCTCGCAACGGGGAGAGGACGACTGACCTCTCAGGGATTCCGAACCCGTTGCTGATTTCTGATGATCGGCAGCACCGAGGTAATCTGAAAGGTTCTCGTGCAGATAAGCGGCGTACCTGGATAAGTTCTCGTCGTTGAAACTTCCCGCTTTCAAGGGAATCTCGGAAGCCGAGGCGTACCCTGGCAGGAACGAAGGACCCTGAAAGGTCAGGGCGTGGAAGGGTGGATTCTGGTCAAAGGTGGACGGGAGACCGTCGAACGGATCGATTGTACTTTTCGCGATGACGTCATTGTGGGTGGGGTAGTATACGTTCATGTTTATTGTGGAAAATCCTGCATAATTTATAATAGAGTAGTTTATGTTTAGTTGCATTAATGTTTTGATAATTATTATTGAATTGTTCGACCTAGGATTCCTCAAATTTTTAATTTTGTTTGTAAAACGATAATAACATGAAATATTTGCTAATATATTTAAGATGGGCAAAATTTGTAAATAATAAGCAATCGTAATAACATTATCTTAATCTAAAACAATAGGCAACAAAATTACTGTGTCAGGTCTGATAATAACATGGATAAACCACAAATTATCAATTACTCACCTGTTCCACTTAGTCCATCATAAACTCCAGGACCCTGAAACCACCTGGCATAACCCCCTTCGTTGCCATAACAACCCTCAACGCTGGGGTTGACATCCGATTGGAGGGTCTCGTGACCTTCCATGGCCAATCGGAGAAGAGGTTAATATTAAATCCGTATAGTGGAGAAATCTTAGATTACAATCGTAATCGGCTACTGAACGTCTTAATTTATTTACTATTTGATTATTTATTATTGTTGTTATTATTATTATTGGTTCCCTTTTATCGGAATATTTTCGCCATTTCGCGACAAATTTCGATTTTACTTCTTTAAAGATTTCAAAATATTCAAACAGAATTGCATTTAAATGTTCCTTAGATAACGCAGATAAAAGTTAAAGTTACTAGTTAAAGTCGAAATCGAAAGTAGACGGAACAACGCAAAAGCCCACTCGTGGAAAACCCAGACCGTAAGGTTAAGAGTACGTGGCCTGCATTACCGAGTCTATCAAAGGCAATCATTGTAATGAAGGAAAGAACGCCTAAGGAGAAGCAGAGGAGAAATGAAGGACGTCATCAGTCAGAAGAATGGACAGAAGAAGAAGAAGAATAAAAAAAAAAGAATAAGGAAAGGAAAAGAAAGAAAACGAATGATGAACCAAAATCGAAAGTTCTCGTCTTCAACTCCTGAGGAGTGCCGCGGTTCGAGGGTTGCACTCCGCAGTGAAACGAATCGTCAACAAGAGCGACGACAACCAACAACAACTGCACGAAGAATTGAGAGGAATTGAGAGCAACAAGAGCAGATGAAGGGCGGATTCAAGGGTCTTTTGAGGAGAACTGGAGTGCTTCTTCCACCGGACATGGAATGAACCAATCCTGGAATGCCGTGTGGGTGGAGTCAGACGGAATGGGCGTGGAAAATCTAGTGGAAAAGATGGCCGTGTGATTGTGTGAATTCGTGATTTGGCCTAATTGTTATAAAATATTTATTGGCAAATGATTATTATCTAAATGATTATTATTATTATATTTATAGATTTATTTATTTGTTGTTTTTCAATTTAATTCGTTTTATTTGTTTTTCCACATGGAATTTATGCTTGTGTAAGCTACACGATTGTCCGTCTTTTAATTCTTTTCTGGTTGCATTAGAAAATTATACAAAGTATAATGTTTATCAAATCATACAAAATATACAACGACTCATGATTCACATCGTGAACATCAGAAGCAAGGAGACACTCTGGCATGTACACTGGAGCATATTTTAGACGTGGAATTTCATACAAAGGCATGAGGTGGCACACAAGGGGACATACAAAGACATGTAGTGGCACACGAGGAGATACACAGACATGCAGTCTCAAAGAGAAGAAAGCAAGTCAACAACAGTTGGCCGATGAGACTCACGAATCGAATTCAATTTCCTCGATCGATCTCAAGACACACCTGTTCAACCTGTTATAAAAGTCAACCTGAGACTACAGGTGAGATGCCTAATGGACGCAGACTAAGTTGTGACTAACCACTGCCTTGCAGCTCAGCCTAGTCATGACTGCAATGAATTATTTACGAATATAAAATAGAAGTTGATTATGACATCGGCTCTGAGTTTTCTTGGACTTCTCGTGGAGCCAGAGATAATCTCGAGTGTTGCAATATTACGCAATCTGTGACGACGACGATGACGACAACGACGATACAACGATGGCGATGATGACAACGACGATGACAACGATGGCAGACGTCCTGAGACGAGGGTCGACAAGTTTGAAAGCAAAGCAAAGAAAGCAATCTGTTGCCAAAAATGCCTCCACATTCTCCTTTGTACAAACAACTTCCAATGTTCCAGGCGTTCGGATGCGCATGTCCCGACTTTCTTAATTCATTCTTATCATTAATGATGACACATTGGTTATAATTGGTGATAACACTAACTTATAACATCATCTCACACGTATGTACATTTTAAATACATAAATAATCTCAATTTAACCAATCCCTTTGCGGATCGTACTGTGTCCTATGATGACGTCATCACAGGGGGCATTGCGAACCACTGGATACAACGGTAGATATCCACCATCATCCACGGCTACCCACCATCATCATCATCGCCCGACGACGGAAATCCACCTCCTATTCTCGTGTCAACTCAAGTCGGAGCAGTCGTCATTGACCCTTGAACTCACCCCGATACGATGACGTCATAACCTCCTTCGGCCGTCGCCATTGGCTGCTCTGCAAACGTACCTGCTTCCTATTGGCTATTAATCTCATGGGAAGTTTGTTTACTCCAAATATTTGCTCAAACGAGACCGGGTCAAGACCTGTTGACATGCAATGATTTTAAAAGGTAATTAATTATTTTATACTTTTCTTTATATTATTATTATCATCATCATCATCATCATTATCATCATCATCATCATCATCGCCATTAGTGATATAATTGTCATTGATTATGTGATGGGCTTCGACGATAATGATGATGATGATGGTTAAAACTTAGGGCGAAGAAGCAAACAGAAACAATTATTATTATTATTATTATATTAAATATTAAATTATAATTAAAGTGTAAATGATAATAAATCGTCAATAATTAATAATAATATTATTATAATAAATAATAATAACAATAGCAGCAATAGTAATAATAATAATAATAATAATAATAATAATAATAATAATAATAATAATAATAATAATAATAATAATAATAATATCCTTAAAGTCAAACGTGGCTGGATAACGAGTCGAGTGCTGAGCAAATACTGAGGACCAAAGGAGCTTCAATTTATTACGAGGATTTTTTTTCTCCATATCGATTATGATAATGATGCTGATTGCAGTGGTCATGATGACGATGGCTTTTACGATGGCCGTGCCGGTGATAAAAAGTGATAATGCCAGAAAAAAAGATGACTCCGGTGAAGAGGACAACGACGATGATACTACTATCAAAACTGATCCATTATTGATCCACGGAAGTTTCGAAACTCAAGTCATGATGATGATGACGACGATGATGATCACTGCTTCATCATCACCATCGCCAGGGTCAGCTTCTATTTCGAACCATTCGACCCATGGTCACCCAAAAGTTCAAAAAGTTCGTAACCAGCACAGAAAGGAAAATTTTAAAGATTATTCCCTCACTAGTGACCTGTTAGTTCCCCTTACCCTCCACTAGTATTAGGCCAATGCTATTATTATTATAATTAATATTGCTATTATTATTATAATTAATATTGCTATTATTATTATTAATATTGCTATTAATATTATCAATAATATTGCTATTATTATTATCATTATTAATATTGCCATTATTATTATCATTAATATTGCTATTATTATTATCATTATGCAAACTATATATTTGTTTTTCTCGGCTTCACGGCGACAGATGAATGTTGAACATCACCACCGCTGACGACGTTTCGCATGAAATGTGGACGATGCCCAACCAAAACGACTTTTGGAGTCTTCTGTCAATTATTGGTAACAATAATAATAACAATTACTGTAATTATTATAATAATAATAATAATGTTTTTGTTATTATTATAATAATAATTACTGTAACTATCATTATTATTATTATTACAATATCAGTTAGTGTGATTATTAATGTTATTAAAACAATTACTGTAATTATTGTTATTATTATTATTATTATTATTATTATTATTATTTATAACGACTCGACTTACGAAAGTTCTTTAATCATCACCAACTTTAATACATTAAAAATACAAGAGTCATAGCGATTATGTGGAACATTAACATCAATAATAATAATAATAATAATAATAATAATAATAATAATAATAATAATAATAATAATAATAATAATAATAATAATCAGTCAATCGGCTAATTAATATCAATTACTGCAGATGATGATGATCCTTCTTTCGCGATGTTGTCAATGACGACGACGACGACGATGACGTGATGGTCCAATTTAATTGCACCTCAAGAGCTTCTCAGAAAAATGCTCGAATTGGAAGCTCTGACATTAATAATGGTAATTGTAATAATATTATTATTATTAATACCATTAATAATAAAAACAATAACATTATTATTAATACTATTAATAATAAGAAAATAATAATAATAATAACAACGATAATCTTAACAATGATAATCTCATGATTCACCAACACGCTTGATTTGCTGGACGACTGATTGACAATCAACCGATTGACCTGAGATGCATCGATTGACCTTCAACCGATTGACCTGAAATGCATCGATTGTTTCCAATGCAAAGAATAAGAAAACACAACGCATCCACCACAACCCTTCCTTCAATTCGTCTTCTGCCGCTTTGGACTTCCAAGCGGAATAAACAAGCACTCGTCGAAATTATTGGTGGGAATGAAATTATAATCACATAATTAAACAGAAATTATGGCATAAGAAAAATAATATAATATAATATAATATAATATAATATAATATAATCTCTGTGATCTGCATAGACTGAAACCCTCGAAAGTGAAATGAAGACGTTCTGCAAATAATAATAATAACAACAACAACAATAACAATAATAAAGAAATAAAAATAAAACGATTTAAAATCCATATTCGGAGACGAATTTGATTCCAGCAGCAGAGAACGCAATCTCGACGGCCGTAATCAGCGACCGACGCGTCGCAATCGTGACGCACGTCATGACGCGTCCCGTTATGTCGTCTGCATCGTCTGCAAGCGAGTCGCAACGAAAACGAGGCACGATAGCACAGCACCAGACCTTCGAGTGCAGAGGTCAGAACTGCAGAGGTCAAACTGCAGAGGTCAAACTGCAGAGGTCAAACTGATTGCTGCCTTATTGGAAATCAAGACGAGGGCGACAGAAGCACCTGGATCGCTTCGACTCCGATCGGATTACAGGTGCGAAGAAGACGAAATTGCGACTCCGTCGTAAGGATTTACGCACGATTGATGGAAAAGTGAAAAAATAATACCGAATAATATCAATAACAAGGATACCAATTCTTAATACTAATTCGATTATAAATACCTATTATTATTATTATTAATACTATTATTATTATTATTATTATTATTAATATTATTATTATTATTATTATTATAACAGTAAACAACGTCACGTGACGTGACGAGTCAGACTTCACTCTTTGCATGGCAGTGGAAAATTTCCTCGAAAGACGACGAAAAAAAAAAGAAGGAATGAAAAAGAAAGCGAGTCTGAAAAAGACTTTGGAAGCATTTGACAGTGGACCCAGGAGATGGAAAAGGGGAATTCTCATCAAGGAATGCAGAGTGATGGATGGATGGATGGATGGATGGATGGATGGATGGATGGATGGATGGATGGATGGATGGATGGATGGATGGATGGATGGATGGATGGATGGATGGATGGATGGATGGATGGATGGATGGATGGATGGATGGATGGATGGATGGATGGATGGATGGATGGATGGATGGATGGATGGATGGATGGATGGATGGATGGATGGATGGATGGATGGATGGATGGATGGATGGATGGATGGATGGATGGATGGATGGATGGATGGATGGATGGATGGATGGATGGATGGATGGATGGATGGATGGATGGATGGATGGATGGATGGATGGATGGATGGATGGATGGATGGATGGATGGATGGATGGATGGTCAGGAAACATGTGAACACAATCAAAGCGAATCAAAGTTGAGCAAGTCACATGGGTTTGTTACACCCAAGGATGAAACCACAAACAAACCACCACCAAAGATAAAACCACCAACACTTTTATCACAACAACAACAATCATCATCATCATCAGAATTAATATCATGAATAATTAATTCACCAATAATCTGCAATAGAAAAAGTCGTAATCAAACTGAATTACTATTGTTAAGGTAGGAATGAATTCAGAAGAGTAGATGCTCATGAATAATTAATAACCAATCGTAATTTCAGAAACAGAGGAGGCGGAGCCAGAAGGAATAAGCACGATGGCCGACCCGGATTGACCCGACTGCCACAGGAAAGTTGTTGTTGTTGTTGCAGAATTAAAAAACAATGATTGGTGATAAATTGATGATGATGATGATTAATAAAGTAATCACTTAACCTTTTTAATGCAATACTAAATAGAAATTAAATAGAAGGGACAAAATCCATGGTTGAAACCGCTCATGAATATGCATGGAGGTCAAGAAGGTTAAAAATAAGACCTGCTGGTGGACAAATATATAAACACGGTGGCATAAACTTTTGATTAATCAATGAGGTGCTCTTGATGATGATGATGATGATGACGACGACGACGACGATGGTCAAAGTGACATCCATAATAAATGAAAAGAGAATACAGTAGAAACGCAGACAGACAGGCAAACATTACAGACAGACAGACAGAAAATAGCCAAAAGATGACACCTCAGGATAGATACTGATTTCCTTTTCGAGGACGATTTCCTCTTCACTCGACGTCAAATCGACCAATCGGATTCGTCGGCCCCCGCAACGGAAAACGTCTCCGGAGCCAATCACAGCCTGGTGCTGACCAAAGTCCCGACGGGAATGAAAGGCTCGCCCGAGTCGTGACCTTTCGGCCCGGGTCGTCTGATGCTTCCCGAATCGACGTTGCGGAGGCCGACAGAGCGCGGATCGACCGGTCTCGAAGCCGTGGCTGCAGAGGAGGGCGGAGTCGACGACTTAGGGGGAGGAGCCAATGGCCCGGCGGTCGCGGCCGTCCTGGCGACAGGGGTGGAGTTCGAGGAAGGAACGCCCGTCGTCGGAGGCAAATGCCTGTCGGACGGATCGACTCTCTTCCAGGATCCGCGCTTGACTTTCATCCGGTTGCTTCCGATCATCTTGAGGTTGGCACGACCGCCCTCGGGAGGGATGATGACGATGCTGTAGCCCCTTCTCAGCCTGCTGTCTGATCTCAGATTCGCCTCGTCGTCGTCGTCGTCCTCCCCGTCCAGGAAGTTGCATGCGGAGGTCGGGTTCGCAGCTCCCCTTCGAGCCCCTTCTCTGGCGCGACTTTCTGCACCGTCGAATGCGGACGAGGCGGAGTCTCGAGACGTCTTTGCGTCCGAGGAGGTCGCGGGTTCGACGTCGTCTTCGGCGACGTTGCCACTCATGACGCTTTCGTAGCCGCAGTCGTCGTCGTCGTCTTCGTACGCCTCGTCGTCGTCGTCTTCGTCCCTGCCCTCGACTTCGGAGGGCGGCATTCGACCGAAGGGCAGCCCGGGGAACTCGTCCGGGTAGTCGAGGGGTCGGGGGAGGTCGAGGTCGAGCCGCTGCAGTTCCGCCATGTTGTTGCGCATGGAGACGATGATGGCGTCGTCCGACTCGTGCGAGAGGGCAGGATTGGTGTCCAGGTGCTGGAAGAAGGAGAGCAGTTCCTCCATGCCCATCCGAGTTATGTCCTCTGATTGGTTGGTCGGTAGGTTGATCGGTTTGTTGATTGGTCAGTTGGTTGGTAGGTAGGTAGGTGCAATGTTAATGAGGTGAGGCACAAAGTCACAACGAGTTTGGAGGATTCGGTTTGAAACAAATATTTTTCTTTATTTAAGAAACTATTTTTGGAATAAAATAAAATAAAATTCTAATTTCAAACAAATTGCATTCGAAATAAAATCTTAATCGTATAAAATATTGACTTTAAAAAAAAACGGGATCAAAAGCCATATTTTTATGAAAATCAGCTCAGCTGATCAACTATTGATCTTATAGAGATCATTGATAATCATTCACAGTCATCATCATCATCACCATCATCATCATCATCATCATCGTCATCATCATCACAGCCTACTTTGGAACATCTTGAGCAGCGTGTAACTCATGGCAACGATGACTCTGCTCCCCTCGAGCATGTAAACGTCCCAAAGCCTCAGGCACAGACTGAATGGTACCTGCAGGATTATTATAATTATAATAATAATTATTATTATTATTACTATTATCATTATTTTTATTATTATTAAATATAAACAGTGGTAATAAAGATCAATATTCAAATTCTATTTCCAGGGTTGGTAGAGAAGAAATATTGAACGAACCCTGTCGAGAAAACATTGGAGAAACCACTTGATGGTGTACAGGCTGGCTGTCATCGAGTTTTTGATCTGGATCGATTGAATAATTGATTGATTGATTCGTTGATTGATTGATTCACTGATTCATTCAATCAATCAATCAATCATTCACTCACTCACTCACCCACCCACCCACCCACTAATAATCCATCCATCCATCCATTCACTCAGTGATTGGTTGATTGATTACAAAAATAAATGTTTATATAAAAAATAATAATAAATGTAATAAATAATAAATAATTTATATAATAAATAGTTATTATTAGTTATAATAATAATAATAGTAATAATAACAACGAACCACCACCATCACCACCCACCAAGTGCTTGTAAACTCTGGGCAGGCATTTCTCCAGTATCCTATCGTGGTGGCTCTGGAATCGCAACAGTTTTGGAAATCCCGGCTTGAAAAACCCTGCGTTTAAAAATAGAAGCGTAGTACGATGTGCTAAAATTAACTTTAAACCTCCACAAATTAAATTAAAAATAATCAACCAATTGAAGTCGTCAACAACAACAAACAACATGTGAGTTGGCAACAAATTCAATTCGTTAAAAATTTATTTTTATTAATAATAACATTTATTAAGTTATAAAGTTATAAACTGTATGCTGGATACCATTGGATGATTAGTGTTATGTTTTCATTAATGCTATTAATTAACATAACATTACATGTAATGTATTATTATTATTATAATTATTATTATTATTATTATTATTATTATTATTATTATTATTATTATTATTATGTTATGTTATAATTGATTTTGTTACTTGTAGAGTATGCTTCATCTGGCACCCAAACCAAAAATAATTATTATTATTATTGTTATCATTAACATAATATATTCATAGGACAAGGTGTTAAAATGTCAAAATTAGTGGATTACCGTGAAGGGAATATTTTCTCTGGCAAAAGAGAGAGGACATTGCCCAGAATGCATCCTGATTAATTAAAAATATCCTTGTACATTACATGCCCAACCAACTCCATAAAATCATCATCACCACCAATCACTATCACCACCACCATCATCATCATCACCATCATAGTTTTTAAATCACCCTTTTTTGTCAACATCACCATGACTATAATTATCAACGTGATTCAAACAGCACTTATTTCACCACCAACACCATCATCATCCTCGTCATCATCATCGTCGTCATCATCGTCGTCATCATCATCGTCGTCATCACCATCGTCATCTTTACCTCTTCGTTCATGTACATGAGGAGTATGGCCGCTATCTGACTCATTCCCTGGCAGTACCCGACCTCCGTGTTGTAGACCGAGTAGGCACACAACACCCAGAACAACTCCTGCTGCCTGAAATGTTTATTATAATATTATTATAATAAATAAAATAACAATTACAATATAATATTAACAACAACAACAACAATAATAATAATAATAATAAAAATAATATTAAAATAATAATAATAATAACATCTCAAAACCAAATTCAAATTTCTTTCTAAATAATATCAAATAATAATCTCCGTGCTGTACAAAACACTGCCACCATTGCTGCTGTCCACAATATTTTAAGTATTAATCGAATAGCTAAGATAACTACGTGGCATTAGCATGATTTAACTGCATAAACCATTACTGCCATCATCATCATCATCATCCTCATCATCATCATCATCCTCCTCCTCCTCCTCATCATCATCATGATCATCATCATCATCATCATCATCATCATCATCATCACCATCGTCGTCTCTGTAATCGTCTAACAGAGTGACACTCACTTGAAGTCGAATCTCTTCTGAAACATGACGTGGTTCCTGTACGTCCTGTTGACGTCGAGGTCGATCTGGTGCACGTCGGGGGAGTACCTGACGGCTCTGCTCTTCATCTCCTGAAAGGAGATTAAGATTGGGGTGGTTACAGGGCAGGATTGGGGTGGTGATGGGGCAGGATTGGGGTGGTTATGGGGCAAGATTGGGGTGGTTATGGGGCAAGATTGGGGTGGTGATGGGGCAGGATTGGGATGGTTATGGGGTAAGATTGGGGTGGTTATGGGGCAGGATTGGGGTGGTTATGGGGTAAGATTGGGGTGGTTATGGGGCAGGATGGGGTGGTTATGGGGTAAGATTGGGGTGGTTATGGGGCAAGATAGGTTCAAACTTTTCAACTTTAAAGGGCAACATGTGCATTTATGTACTTCTATTGAAATTCAATTGCAATTCTATTCTCTAGTAGCTGATAATATTAATAATAGTAGAGCTATTCAAAAGTAACGACACACAAAAATCCTTTTTCATGAAATTAAAATGCATCTGAACAGCATTACATTCCATTACAAGATAATACATCACATCGCATTTCATGATTTGATTGCAGCTTGAAAGCAATAATAATAATAATAATATCAATAATAGTAAAAATATCAAATTCACTCATAGATCAAAGACATTATCTCCATGTCGGATAAAACTCAATTATATCATTTGTCATCTCTATCCTCTCGGGCCACTGATATCATCACCATTGTCGTCAGCAATAGTCATTATCATCATCACTATCATCACCACTGTCATCATCGTCGTCGTCATCATCATCATCATGGTTGTGCATGCACGAGTGAGTCAAACTTTCAAAAGACAAACTACCAAGTGATCTTCCAATAGGCTTCTCGACTAGCAAATTAGCAATTCACTTCGAGTTAATTAACATAATTAATTAATTAATTGATTAATCGACCAACTAACGGCTCCGGCCCATCGAATAACCTCATAAACTCCAGGCTGTTCTGCCTTCGTCCTTGGCACTTGAAGGACCAGACTCCAGACGAGTCCCCTGAGCGAGTCGGGGATGCCCTTGTAGAACCTCTGGGTTAACTGTATAAAGTTGGGGACACATTAAGAGGTCATGTTTGTTTGTTTGTTTGTTTGTTTGTTGGTTTGTTTGGGTTTGTTTGTTTGTGGTTGTTCTGTTTTATGTAGAAATGAATAAATTGATAACACTATTAGGCATCATTATCAATATTGTCGTCATCATTTAAAGTGATAAGAAGGAAGATAATTAATGATTGCAATGCCACATCTTTGTGGACGTGCGCATGATGGCCGAAGGGACAGTAGCATGTCTGCCCATGACGTAGCACGAATAGCATGTCAATGACGGTCATAACACGTCGTGTTCTCAAACCAGCTCGCACTGCCACAAGTACCATCGGGAAGGAGTGCAGTGCAGTGCAGTCTCCAATGGTTTGCATGGATCGACTCTTAAGACTCCGCCTCTTGTGATGGCAGAGAGTCGAGTCTCTCTAGAACCGTCCTAATCATCTAGTTATTTTATGAACGTTAATAGGTAACCTCTTCGTACGTTGCTACATAAGTGAACTACAATTATGATAATGGAAATAATAATAATAATAATAATTAACAATAATAATAATAATAACTAATAATAATAATAATAAATAATAATAATAATAATAATAATAATAATAATAATAATAATAATTAATAACAGGACATAATTTGTTAATTTATAAAAACCTTCTCCCCAGGATAAAATTCCTCCCACTTGGCCGTCATTTTGAGCCATTTCTGTGTTCTCTTGACCTCTGTAGCTTTATGCTAATTTTTATAAAAACAAAAAAAAATTGAAATAAAACATAAAAGTAATATTTTAAAAAATGAATAAAAATTATTCTCAAAAATAACAAAAAACGGTCTTCATCATCACTTCATCAGAATTGTCATCACCATCATCATCACCACCATCAGTGTCTTCTTCATCATCGTCATCATCACCATCAATGTCTTCATCGACATTGTCATCATCACCACCATCATTGCTAACATCAATGTCATCACCAATCATCATCAGAGGAATGACTAAACATCATTTCAATTTGTTTTAGCACTCACCTTGACCTCTCTAAGCGATATCTCTTTAGGCAATGGTTTGGTGCTGGAATGAAAGAGGCAGACGATTATGGTCGTGACATTGAAGATGATGATGATGATGATGATGACGACGATGACAATGATGATGGTGGTGGAAATGATGATGATGAAAGTTAAAATGGTGACGACTGTGAAAGCATCTGTCACGTCAAACGGTGGGAACGTATCCGAAATCCCATCACAGACGTACAGAAGTATGAGAGTATCCTGCGCAAACAAACATGTGCGCAAACAACACGAGCGAGCGCAGTCCTCTCAGGCCTTGATGCTTCGTGATGGTTTTCCAAAAGAAGAAAAACAGATTTTCAAAAAAAAAGAAAAAAAAATTAAAAATCAAAACCCTGAATTGAAAACAAGTCATCCGAGAGAACGAGCAACTCGTAAACAAGATGCAAAGGAGGCTGTCGAAGTGATTTAAATTAGTTTAATTAAAATTAAATTAATTAATTAAATTAATTATTTAATTAATAATTTTAATTAATTATTTAATCAATAATTTTAATTAATAAAATAAAATAAGTTTTAATGATATTCAATCCCGCAATATGAAGAACGATAATGAACTAAGCCATTGTTGTTAAAGTTTAAAAGTCTTGAGTTTTAATCACAAGTTATCAACGAATTAGCTTGTTATGGAAAAAATGAAGATCATTATTAAAAATTAAAGAATATTATTATTATTATTATCATTATTATTATTGTTATTATTACTATTATTATCATTATTATTATTGTTATTATTATTATTATTATCATTATTATTATTATTAAGGTTTCATAGAATTGAGGCAATCACTATTGTCTGTCACTACAGATGCACATTAAGAAGGAGGAACACGTTGCCATCGTCATCATCCCCATCATCGTCATCAATGTCAACGTCATCATCATCATCGTCGTCATCATCATCATCATTCATCCTCATCAAGATTCATCTGATGAATGATTGAAGCTAAACCCACTGGATGAATCCATATCTGTCGGTTGTTTTATAGAATTCATACTCCGGGTCATCCCAGGGATCGATTTGGACGCCCTTCCTCCCCTGAAAAGTGGTTAATGCAAATGGTTAACCTTCGGTAATCTATCCGTGACTGTTGCTTGATTATTGTTAGGGAGTCATAAAAAAAATTATGATTGTAACATAGCTACATAATTAGAACTAGTAACATTCACGTGGATATTATATTATTATTATTATTATTATTATTGTTGTTATTATTATTATTATTTATTATTTATTTATTATTAATTTATTATTCAAGTGGATATTTATTGCAATGTTTTTTTTTACTTCACTGCTGATAAAGATATTCAAAATATTGACTCTTAATGAAGGATAATTATAATTACTGCTGTAATAATTATATAATGCTGTAATAATCATATTATTACTGTTATAATGAAAAGCACTAACAATAATAATATTAATAATAATAATAATTACACAGTTAATTATTTCCATTAAGATAAATGGGCACAAGGAACTTGAATCATCATCATCATCATCATCATCATCATCATCATCATCAGAACAACAACAATAACTTACAATTCTGTATTTTTCCAAAGTCACTTCTCTTTCATCTCCTCTCAAACCATTCTTTATTGGCACAGCTTTTGAAGTTTCTGAAGATTAAGGTTAATTGATTCATCTATAAATCAGCTCTTAAGCTTGTAATAATTATTATGTATTATGCTATTATATTATATTATGTATTATCCATTATTTAAATGCTTTCACCAATTAATTGCATTTCTTTAAAATAAAAAATATAAACTGGTCTTAATTTGAATAGAAATTGTCAAAGTGTACTGAGCTATTTGTTGTGCTAAGCAAATTAATCGAATATAACACAGATTTGTATGTTATTCATAACATTTCCTATCTAAACTGATTTATTTGATAAGGCACATTATCAATGAGGTTTAATGCAAATCTCTAATTTATTATACTTTGCAGAGGAAAAACTTGAAAATTCCAATAATTATAATATTAGAAATAACGTAAAAACCTAATACAAAAACTTGGAACTTTAAAAATATATTGAGTTGGCTTACGATATCAACGTATAATGAAATCTCAGGTAAATTTAAGAATAAAGTTCTGACTAAATAAATGTTGCATTTCAAAAACCTACTCATCATAAAATTGGCATTGTCTGAGACGAAACCTCAGCCGAATTATCCAATGATTTGAATAAATCAAAACAACTTGTTTTCGAAAAGTTTCTGATGGGCGTAGTAGACTCTGACTCAACGCCTATGGATTTTAGATTAACTTCAAAAAATGGCAAATAAACAGACGAAATTGAATAAAGCTACTAGGAAAGGCTTCCGATAATACTGGAAATCAGCAGTTTTAAAAAAGGTTTACGAGAGAAAGACTAAAACCGGACTTTGAAACTCAGCGATGGCCGGTATTTGGTTACGAAGTTGTTAAATATCAGCCCCACAGATAAGCTATTTAAGTATGGCTCTCGTGTATTTGACAACTTTTTACAGAGATTTGTCATCCTCTAATAATTTATGCGTGTCACAAACAAGGTGCTTAAAATGCCAAGGATTCCAACAATTAGGAAGTGAATAAGTCAATTCATTTACCTGCTTAAAACTTCGTTGAGGAAGGATTTCCATTTTTTTTTCTAAAATTAATAAAACTAAACTCACCTTCAAAGCCATCTTGTAATGTTGGCCAAAGCAATGCCTTAATGTTTGCTCTACAAACATTAATGCCATAGTGGAAGATAAACAAATAGGAAATTTTATTTCTTTTTGTAATAAAAACGAAATTTCCATTTTGCAACTAGGGTTTTCCGAGTTTACAGAGCCTCTTAAGCTGAAATGGGGGAAAACGCGAATAAAGGTAATAACCTCAACACTTCCGGACTTACTGGTTTTTATTACTCACGAAATCTGTTTAAGAAACTCACATTTTTGAAGTTTACCTAAAAGAATAAGTCCTGATCGTATTGATTGATCATTGCGAGGCTGGAAAGTTTAAGAAGAACCTTTTTTCAAGAAAATTAAAGCATTAAGAATTCCTGAGCATCGTATAAATTTCCTTTCAAACATTGCGTCTAAATATATGACCAAGTAGGATTGTAACACTATCATCGCTAGAACTTATACTATAATTACTAAAACGCCCTAAAACAATCTGACAAAACTATTTCCTAGTCACTAATGATATTTACCCAATTTCATCACTGAATTTCACGGCACAAAACATCTGATACAATAATCGAAAAGCGAGAATCCTTGTTTCAATACGTTCATAACTTAAATCCATTCTTAAACACGTGATTCTCGCACACCAAGCTTGGACGCGGCGAAATGGCTGCGACTAGCGACCGTTCTAAGTCGGCTGGACGGATTTCCATAGTTGGCAGGGCACTGGACTTTGTTTCAGATACGAAACATGGAGTCTATTTCATGGCCATGTTCTTTCTCTTTGAGATTTTCGTCAACGTGTTCGTCATCAACAGCATCAAGTGTGAGCCACGTTTCAATGTTGTTTGGGGCCTTTGTGTCAATTTATCGATGCACATGAAATGATTCAAGTTGCAAATAAGCTAACAATTGTTGTGCTTGTGGTTTTCTGGCATGTATGTGAAAGCTGTAAAAGACAAGGGTATTTTATGGAATTTGAGATTTCTTTAAAATCAACTTGTGACTCAGCTCATAGCAACAAATTGCCTGTCAGAAATACATTGGCATTAGAAAACCAGAATGAATCATTTCAGAACAATCATCAAGCCTCCTATCCATTACTTACAACTTTAACCAACAAGTTGTTATGACACCAAACTTACTTCTTATACCAACTTCCATCATTGTATTCTACAAATTAGCGGGAATAATTCCTTTTGGGCATCCTTGGTTTCACCATTACATTTTTTTCTTTTCCAATTTGTATGGTGTCGTCAATTTTGGTGTCTCTAAAAAGATAAATAAATAAAAAAAATTGACTTGAACTGGAACTGAGTCAAACTCTTCTACTTTCTAGATACAGAGATTGATTGGGTTGCCTACATGCAGGAGGTTGAAGGTTTCATCAATGGAACATATGACTATGCTCAGCTCAAAGGGGATACTGGGCCTCTGGTGTGAGTTTGCAAGGATTGGCTTATTCCTTCTCCATTTTCTTGATCCTTCATTTTGTGTCTGGATGGAGGAATGTCATGTTATCTGCACATAACACATCTTCAGAGAATCACTGTTATTTTTGTTAGATTTGGAATTGTTTGTAGAAATTTACTCATGTTTTTACATGATACAAATGACCAAAGCTTTTGATTGTGATTTAAGTTAAGACCAATCATCATCATCATAATCGTCATCACAATCGTTTCAGGTACCCAGCAGGCTTCGTATACATCTTTACAGCACTTTACCACCTAACTTCAAGAGGCAAAGACATCAGAATGGCTCAGTACATCTTTGCTTTCATCTACCAGATCACTCTTCTTTTCGTATTCTACATCTACCATAAGACCAAAAAGGTTGGAAGTTGTGCGAAGTGATGATGATGATGATGATTATGGTGATGGTGGTGGTGGTGATGATGATTATCAGGAGTGTGAAGATTATTTGATAATGGTAAAGATGATTTAATGGTGTTAATGCTAGTGTTATTAATGATGAGAACTTGAAAAAAGGCATTCATTGTAATCATCATCAGCATCATCGTCGTTGTCATCATCATCGTCGTCGTCATCATCATCATCATCACAACCAGGTCCCTCCATATGCCTTCTTCTTCATGTGCTGTGCCTCGTACCGCATCCACTCGATCTACGTCCTCCGCCTCTTCAACGACCCCGTTGCCATGACGATGTTTTACGCGTCTGCCTGCCTCATGCTCGTCGACAGGTGGACCTGGGCTTGCGTCGTTTACAGGTGGGTTTGCGGGTTTTCCCGGCCCTTTCAGTTTTGATCTCAAACTGAATTATGTATAGCATTCTTTAATCTAAGTTGCTGGCTTAGAACTCTTATAACTCAATGTTGTATTGTTATTGTTGTTACTAAGTTTAACAAATATGTAATTGAAATGACTTGTGGATGTAACTGCTCGATATCCACTTCACCATTCATTCGTTCGTTTGTTCGTTCGTTCGTTCGTTCATTCATTCATTTTGATTCGTTCCCTCAAAAGTCTCGCAGTTTCCGTGAAGATGAATGTCCTCCTCTTTGCCCCCGGAGTCTTCGTTCTGCTCCTCGTCAGGTTCGGAATCTCAAAGACTGTCCTCAACCTTGCACTCTGTGCCCTCGTTCAGGTGAGAAACCTGATCAACAAATGGTTAATTCAATAGTTTGTGTACATACGGTGATATTGTCTGATGTATTTGTGGGACTATTGTTGGTTTTATATAAATTATTGTCTATAATTTGTATAAATAATTAAATAATTTATTTTTAATGCATTTTATTAATTGCACACATTGCCACAACTAATATGAGCAAGTGAAATGCAATAGCTTTGATAAAAATTATTTATTAATAATTTATTATTAATAAAAAATTAAAACAATTAAATTTAAAATCAAATCTCAACACCACCAACTAGCTCCTGCTTGGTGCCCCATTTCTCCTCACCCACCCCGCGTCCTACCTCCACCGATCCTTCGAGTTCGGTCGCCAGTTTCTCTTCCAGTGGACCGTCAACTGGCGCTTCCTTCCGGAGGAGATTTTCCAGGACAGAAGATTCCACGTCCTTCTACTCGTCCTTCACCTGTCCTGTCTTCTAGTGTTGGCTGCTACCCTGTGGACGAGGTTGTTGTCTTTGCAGATGTTTTTGTCTGTTTTTGTTGCTTGGTTTTTCGACGATGTTGTTGATTTTTGTGTTACGAGTCTTCCAGAGCAGCAAATGCACTGAGTTGTTTGTTTGATCTTGATAATGATAGCGAGGTTTCTTCCATGATTGATTGATTCCTGAAAGAGATTGGTTGATTCTCATGAAAGAGAGAATGCATGGCAGGAGAATAAGGGGTGGGAGTTTAGATGTCAATTGTTGTTTTTTTGCTGAAGTTTTGGTTTCATTTCAGAAAACATGGGGGACTGAAGGCAGTGCTCTTCAATGCAAAGTCATCAAGAAAGTTGGAACCAACAGGTTGGAAGACTATTTGTCAGGCATTCAATCAGGATGGCTATTGATGATTGATTGTGCCATTATTGCTGTTATAGTACATTTTTTTGACTGATTTGATAAGCCACTTCCACAATAATCTATGCACTTAGCATTAGAGATAGTTGACTATTTATGTAGAACCAAATTATGGTTCATGCTTATTATTATTTGATAATGTGATTGTAGTTTATAATATCAAGATCATGATAATTTACATTCATTTGACCAATTTTTAAAATGCTCAACTTTATCCCAAAGGGATGTAAAGGCACTTAATAATAATAATGATATCTTTATCATAATGCTGATCAGTTATGCATTGTTCATATAGTTACATGATAACCTGAATCTGTGATTAAAGTGGAAGAGTTTATTGAACAAACAATTGAACAAACAATTATGTACACCAACGAAACAAATTAAACTTAAAATACAAAATAAACTCATAGGGTCAGTCTTAAGGAAGCGCAAGCTTCCGCTAAACAGACTGGCCCTAAAAATCATAATATATATAAATACAACCATGTAAACTCAAACAACCCTTACTAAATGAGACTTATACAATTTCTTAAACAACAGAAACAATAACTCAAAAGGACATGAATGAAAACAAGTTAATTCCCTAACTGAATCTGGAATTGAAGTATATAATCTGGGCCCATAACATTGTATAGAAAATAATTTCAAAGTATATTTAGCAAAGGTAGGACTGTATTCGTGAGTGTTACGTAAGAAATAAGAAGGATTGTTATAGGTATTGCTTGTTATGAAAAAATCTGAAAATATTTTAGGAATAGAATTGAAGTGATAGGCAAAAACTATTGTTTATAATATCAAAGATAACAAATTAATATTTAATTTATTTTTATTAATTTATTTAAATAAACAAACAACTCAAATTCTTCCATGCAGACATCGTAATGACCCTGTTCACTTGTAACTTTGTGGGCATGTGCTTCAGTCGATCTCTCCACTATCAGTTCTACGTCTGGTATTTCCACACTCTCCACTTCCTCTTGTGGAGTACGAGACTTCCTAACGTCGTCAGGTTGGGAATTGCGAGTCGTTAATAAATAAATAAATTAATTAATTTACAAAAAGATAGGGGAGAAGCAACAAAGGCACACGTTGAGATTGTGGTGAACACGTTGCTTGATATTTTAATATCTTTGTAAATTAATTAATTAATTAACGTGTGCCTTTGTTGCTTCTCCCATATCTTTTTGCAATTTTATCGTTTTAAATTATTATTTTTATTCAGTGAGAGGTGGAAAACACACCCATATAAACATGTACCTATAGTACTTAATAAATAAATTACTGGTTATATATTTATAACTGGTTATTAATGAATAAATGGTAATATATAAATGTTATTATTATTATGGCTGTTTTTGATTATATCTGAGTGGCAGTATTATGTTCCGACAGACTTCTGATACTTGGAGTTTTGGAGCTCTGCTGGAACAAGTATCCTTCGACGAATGAGAGCAGTCTTGCCATGCACTTCTGCCACCTGGTGGTCCTGGTAGCCATTTTCCTGATTGACAGAGGATCCAGGAGTCGGGAGGATGCAAAGAAGAAGTTGGAAAAGCAGAACCAGGGGAATGGGAAACGACTCTCCACGAGGAAAATCGACTGATGTTTCTTGGCTTAATTAGCGACCTTTAATCATCAAAGAAAAATAAATAATTTTTGATACTGGGTTAATTAATGTGGCCAGGATACCATTCATTGCGTGAATATAAACAAAAATCAGTTCTAAATTCTCATAGCCATGCGTTTGTCAAACTACATCATCGTGATATATTAGTGTCAAATAACGTTCTTCTTTCGGGCTGTTGGTGTGATCATTGGGGGAGAATGGAGCAGTCGGGTTCTCGTAGCCTGGAATTATTAGAAATAACTTTTTTTATATATAAAATAAAAATCTCCAGAAATTTGCAATGGTAAATTCTATAATTCGAACAAAATTCTCCGCACTGGGTCTGCTGCCTTGTTATTAGTTGTACCCGTTGCCGAGACAAATTTGGTTTGTTTACATGCCGTCTGGTTGCAGTCGGGCAAGTGAGTCTTTCTTGACGTTGCAGTAAGTGGACAAACTTTGGTGTGATTTTCAGAATAAAATCGATTTTTGAAATCTTTTATAATATATAATTCAACATATCATCTCGCGGCATAAGAGTTTACTGGACTTGTTTCCTCAGAAAGTTTAGATAATATATATCAAGATGATAATTAGCCTATCCTTGCAATTTAATTTTTTGCGACAGATTCCTAAAATTCATGCATAGCAGCTACGATTTTAGTAGCTACATACAGCAGTGATATAAATCGATGGAATCGTTTTAGTGTTTGAAACCTTTTTTCTAAACATGAGAACAAAAACGTTTTATGTTTCTAAATATCAGAAAGTTTTATTAAAACTGTAACATTTTTGTAATGTTTCAATTCTCATAGAGGTTCTTGCTTTGTTGAATATTATTGACTTAAGTGACAGTATATTGAAATCATTTTATTTTCTAAGCCAAAGTTCCATTGCAATGGAGACACTGGATGTGGATGACGTCAGAATGGCTCTGAAAGAACTGGTCATCGGCCTGAACAATTCCTCAGAGGATAGGTCAAATCCTGAAGATATCAGAAAGTGTCTTTTAAACTTGGAAGAAAATGATGAACATTTTCACAGGTTATTGTCATATATTCCCATTCGATAAAACACTTGCATTCGTCCAAACTAATCCATTCTTATTTGAGTCAATTAACTCTTATTCAAGCAATTAACAGTCATTAACCAGCAACAAAATGAAAAACTTATCTTTAAAATACTTTCAAGATTTATCTAAGCTTAGTTTCTTTAATTTTCAGATACAGCCTCATTAAAATGATTAGAACCGGAGTCGAGGGGATGCTGGGTCCTCTCGTCGACATCGAGATGAGCCAATTGGGAGGAGTCGAGGACGGTTCCGACGGAGTTATCGGTCCTCATCTCAACGTGGACGAACTCTCGGACAGAATCTCGAGTTCTTCAGCGTGAGTCGAATGCTACAATGCATTCAGTCGATAACAATTCATTTCAACAATTTATTTCGGTCATTTTCTAAATCACAGCTAAAATCATTTTCTAAATAGCTTCATATCCACGCTGTAATTGTTCTCCGATGAACCGATCTCGACTCTCGACGCATCCTCGCAGGTACTCGACATTCGTCGGTCGATTGTCATCGACCGTGGATGATGCAGCGCAAGACCTGAGGCAGAACTTCGACGCCGAACTACTTCCGTGTCTGCTGGCGACCTCCGATCACGTGGACAGCGCGGACATCTCCGCACTGGGCAGGAACTACAGCTGTCTGAAGACTCTCGGAGGAGGCAGCAAGAAGACGGAAATCCTCTACAGCGCCTGCGATTCCCCGATGGACGATTCTTCATCGAGCCAGGTGGGCGGAGACTGATTTTGCATTTATTCATTTTAATTATTTAATTTTTATTTATTCATTTTAATCAATTTCTATTTATTGATTTTAATTAATTGTTTTTCATTTATTAATTTTAATTAATTAATAATTTAATTAATTTGATTTGAAACTTTATTGTGGAAAAACCAACAATCAGGACACTGCAATGTTCTTGACCAATGATTCGTTGGTCGAAATAGCAACGAACTTGAACAAGAAAAACTCAACCGAGGTGAGTGACCTTCACCTTCCTTGTCACATTGTGTCAGTGATATCAATGATAACCGATATCATATCCGTCGATACTGTTGCTACTCAACATCTATAATTACTGTTAATTAAATTAATCAATGAATTAATTAATGTTAATTAAATTTAACTAATTAATTTAAATTTATTTAATTAATTAAAATTTAATTTTAAATATCATTATTTCATTATCGTCTCGCTATCAGTATCACTTCACTATCATCATCATCATCACCACCACCACCATCGTCGTCGTCGTCGCCAGAAAAGGCAGTCAGCTCTTCGCAGTCTCCTGATAAACACCAGCGTCCTCGACCTTCCCCACGCAGTGTGGCCACCAATCAGAGAGGAACTGCTCGACATATTACTTAATTTCGACGGACCTTTATGGGTGAGTCGGGGTGATGATGATGATGGTGATGATGATGATGATGATGATGATGATGTCGATTATTGTTGCTATTGAAAGTTGTTAATGGGCAAAGCTTATAATTAATTAGTATATTATCATCAGCCTATTATTGTTATGATGATGATGATGTTGGAGGTGATGATGGTGATGACAACGATGATGATGATGATGATGATGGTGCTGATTAGTATTATGCAGTCATTAGTCATAAGTACCAGTCTAACTATTCACTGAATAATGTTCAGATCCAAGCTTTGAAGATCATTGCCAGGGGACTCAATGGTACTTCTCTTGCTTGTGCCAAGGAGATGTTCCAACTACTGGGTAAAATATGATGATGATGATTACGATGAAGACGACGATGATGATGGCGGCGGCGGTTATGATGATGATGATGACATTTGACTTTTAAACTGTGGTTCATAACTTCAATCCAAATTATCCTCTAGTGGAAGTACTGGTGGCACAGTTTGACAACGACTCTTGTCATGATAATGATGATGAAGGCAGTCGTGATAATGATGGTGAAGGCAGTCGTGATAATGATGGTGAAGGCAGTCATGATAATGATGGTTACCATAATGATGCCAAAGATATTGATCTGCATCACAGCCATGTTGACAAGTTGCTCAGAGCTGTGAGTCATCCACCAGTTATGATGATGATGATGACGACGACGATGAGTACTCAGCTTACAGCTCTGATATTATTTGTTTATTATTACCTAATTTAAATGACTTGTAATAATTAAACAGATTAAACACTTTTTTCTATTTAACACCAATAAGCATTTTATAATTAAACTGACAATAAATAAATAAATAAATAATAACAATTATTATTATTATTAGAGTGATTAACCTTAGCTAATGACGCCTATATTTATATTTGCTCTTCCAGTTTCGACTTGTGGCTCAGTACATCCAGCAATTATCGACAAAACCTGCTGAAAAGTAAAATTACTTGTTAAAAAAATGTTTTTCTGGATTAAAACATTAAAATTAGAATTCTATTAATTGTTATTATTAAATTTATTTTATTACATTAAAGTGATTATTTTTTATTAGCGTTATGTTTTTTTAATAGATAATTAATTGAAAATTAAATAAAATAAAAAATAATAAAATTAAATAATGAAGTAATTTCATTCATTTCTAGAAACACTCCAGACTCATTCAAAGGACTGATTTTGTTGCTCTCCAAAATTAGGCCATGTTCGGTTGACCTGACCCCGTTTCAGTTACTCTCATTGGTCGACCCCAAAGCTGCCTGGTTCACCAGAGCCATGGCAAGTCTTTTTGATTTTTATTTGCATTTAATTTTTAAATAACTTTTCATTTAAATTATTAATAATTATTAATAATTATAATTAAATTATTAATTAAATTAATATTTATTTATTAATTCATTCATTCGTTAGCATGGAAATCACACGAGGAATCTGATGCTGCAATTGATTGGAGAAGATAAGCACCTGGTTTGTGTAACTCTTGATGATGATGATGATTATTATAACTAGCATTAATTTATTAATATTTATTTATTTAATATAATTTTTTATTTAATAAAATTTGCATTGAAGATATTAAAACATGCCGATTAAAAATAGCTCTCCCACTGCCTACGACTGTGCATGGAATATTCCTCCTCCGTTCGAGAATACCCCGGAGATATTAATAGCTCTCCTGCGGAGTACCGAACGACCCCCAGCACCACGAGGCAGAGGGTCGAATGGCAGTCAGTGATGGTGAGCATCGTCATAGTCACCGGGGTCATCAGTTTCACCAATGGGAGGAGTCTGTTTCCATTGGGTGGGG
Organism: Hirudinaria manillensis; assembly: GCA_034509925.1. Classification (NCBI taxonomy): domain Eukaryota; kingdom Metazoa; phylum Annelida; class Clitellata; order Hirudinida; family Hirudinidae; genus Hirudinaria; species Hirudinaria manillensis. The sequence continues at coordinate 11,441,436 of CM067527.1, forward strand.
TTTCAAAGACGGAAAAATCCGGTGAGTGAATTTGTGTTGTAGTATGGATGATTTGTAGGATTAAGTTGCTTATTGCCAGGTTATAAGTGTTATTATATAATGGTTAAGATTTATAAAATAATTTGTTATATGATATTACATTACAATATTATATTGATATTACAATATTACATTAATATTACAATATTATATTAATATTACAATATTATATTAATATTACAATATTATATTAATATTGCATATTTTTCCATTACACAAACTCACAAAGAACGTTAAGTAATAAAACAAAACAAAATAAAAAGTTCTCAATGAAAATCATGAAATCCATTTCTAATTGAATCGATTGTTACTCGAAAATTTGGGCCAACTGCAGTTCATCTCCAGGAAGCTGTTGTTGTCCTCATCAACATCCTCCTGTCGTCCGATTGTTGTTGTTGTCAACATCATCATCATCATCGAGGTCAGTCGGTGCAGTTGCTGATGTAATTTATTTGCCCGTGGTTATCGTCTTTATCACATAATCACATAACGAGTAACTTGTGAGTTAATAATAATAATAATTAATTGGTTATGTGTGTCAGGCACAGGAATCAATATTCTTAATATTCATGATATTTGTATCAGATATGTATTGTATTATATTAGTTTGTATTATATTATATTATATCCATATTATATTATATTATATTATCTCCACAAGAAAGCCTGTACTAACTCAAGCTTGGTATCAAACACGTATCCTGGCTTGTTGATGATAATGGTTGACAAATGTGCATGAAATTACAATTCAATTGTTCGATAATCATGATTAATGAATTAAATGCTTTTATTCAAATTTCCCCTTGATTAATAATTCCCCTAACCCTAGTGTCTCATTCATCCTTCGTCTTCTTCAGAACCATCATCATCATCAACCCCCGAGCCAGACCCGAACCCCGAAGCTCAGACGACGTCCGCGACCGAACCCGTCCACCCTCTCTCCTTCTTCTCTCCGTCTTCGGCATCTCCCCGAGGCGCGACCCCCGTCCGACCTCCCCCCTGCCCCTGCTCGGTTGCCATGGAAACCGTCGAGAAGCTGAGCAGGACGGAGGAGGCGTCGAGGCTGTGCCTGTGTCACGGAGAGATCGTCTTGGTCCTGTTGAAGCCGCTCAGCGATTGGCTGATTGAAGAGAAGAAGTTTGAGGTGATGATTATGATTATGACTGATGGTGATAGTGATGATGATCATTACTGATGATGAGGTTGATATTCATGTTAAGTGCTAGTTTTATAAATATCACTATAAAAGTCCATAATTATATTATTAAAATTATGTTGCTAAAATTATAATTTCCTTGTGATTATTCTTTGATTTAACTTTCAAGGCCAACCACCTCACGAGAATCCTGAGGTCGTGCAAGGTCATCGACACCTTGACCTTTGCAGAGAGTGGCAGACGATTCCTCATCTCGAGATCCGTGGAGGCAAATGGGGATGAAAGTGGTGACAAGTTGGTACCATCGAGAGTGAAATTAACACTTGCAGAATTTATTTATTTAATTAATTATTATTATTATTGTTTTTATTACTATTTTTAGTTATTATTTGATGTTAATGTTTTTATCACTATAATTATTACTGTTATTATTATTTTTTTGTATGACGAGAAACATTCTTTGTCAAGGAATTTTTATTATTGTTGTTATCATTATATTATCATCATATCATCAATTATTATTATTATTATGGTTTAATATTCTTGTTACTTATAATCCATATTAATGAATAATTGAATAAAAAAAACCTTTTTATCCAGACTCCAGTCACCAATCAAAGTGCTCACCGACTTCATCTGTGAACTCTTGACCTTAGAACCGGACATCAAAGAACACGAGTTGAAGGTCACGGTGAGGTCGATCCTGGGACACCTCCTTCGGGTGACGAAGGCACTGTCCAGCTCGTGCAGGGGCATCCAAGTGCTCTCCAGGCATGGCTACCACTCAGCCCTTAAGTCCGCCCAGGCTGTGGTGAGTCGAGTGATGGCGATGCGACTTGAGTCAAATTTGACGGCACGAGTGAGGCACTGGTGTCGGAGTGCTGTGAGGCTCGTGCCATTCGCAGACTGCAATTTTCGATGTTGCTTTGTTTGGATTTAAAATTTGAAGAAAAAAATTTTAAAAAAATACCTTTAACGTTGTGGAAATTGTTAGACGTCTAGGGAGATAGAAAACTTGGCCACGCCCACTCCTGGTTCATTGGAGATTAGAGGAGGTGACCCCAATCTTTCGACCAATGAGAAAGCATCTTTGTCAGTCAAAGAATTTGTTAATATATTTACTGGTAATTCTTGTCCTCTTACATTATGCTAATTTATTCAGGATGGAATGGGAGGCAACCTTGAAGGACAGCCTACTTAGCCTATTGACCACTCCCAAAGGGCTGGGATTGGTCAGTGAAGCTGGGTTGCTAAGCGATTGCCTGGCTCACATGTGTATTAAATGTGACAGGAAGCTACAGGTTCGATTTAAATATTGACATAAATATAAATTTGGTTTCTAAAAGTAATTAATCAGTTAATTAAATAAATATTTGAATATAATCATGACTCACATAATCTTATATAGTCATCCTCATCCCCCTCAGTGGCCTTGAAGTCCACCGGACTTATGCCATTCTAACGAACCGAATTATTATTATTATTATTATTATTATTATATGTATGTTTTTTTTACTAAGACTGAATATTATTATTAATGAATGTGATATAAGTGATCTTTAGTAATTTTAATCGTTTATATTAAATGGTTTTGAAAAGAGTTTGTTCATGTTCTGCTCTTCAGAGAAACGACCTCAATGAGAAGTTCAGTTACTGGTTTGTCACTTCTCAGATCTCCACAATTCCTTCGGGGATGTTTGCCCTTTCATATGCAGGTCAGTTGGGTGCGTGGGTGGCTCAGAGTAAAATGGGGAACTTAAGAGTAGGGAGTTGTAGGGTTATGGAATTATTGATAACAGGCTAATAAGATTTAATACTTTGCTTATTATAGCAATTATATTATTATAAAATAATAATTTTTATCTAACAATTTTCAATCTAGGCTTTTTTATCATTCTCGTGACGTCGCTCTGGTCTGCCCTCGAGACGAGCTCGGACATAGAGCCTCCGACAGTCGACCCCCCTTCGGACCGCACCGATCCCTGCCAGGTTCAGGCCCCCGCCCGACCCCTGAGCCCTTGCTGCGTGGAAAAGTTTTCCTCGAAGCCATTTGACAGCCTGGCAAACGTCCTCTGCTCATTCGGGTCGTTTTCGAGGTTGATGGCAGACGAAGACCTCCCCTCGAGGACTCTGGGGAGCAGGGGAGAGTCCATGCCTCCCCAGTCTATTATGGTGGGTGGAAATTCATTCATTCACTTGGAATTCTTAATACATATCGAATGTAGTGAATTTCTCATCTGTTTCAATTGACATCATTACATCATTGGAGACAAATCATTATCATTATCATCATCATCATCGTGGTGATATGTAGCACTTGCAGTGATAAGAAATACTTTTCAGGGACTCCTTGACAGGTTGGCACTCGTGCACACGGACGCGAAGATCAGGTCTCTCTACTCTTTCGAGCAGTCTCACTTGTGCGGACTGAGGTTGTCTTGCAAACATTAATATTAATGAATACTTGAATGAATATGTTAATGTCAATAAATATTTATAAAACACAAACATCTGTTATATACCTGGATTATATAGTTGTCAACATTTGCTTCACAATTGTCATCCACTACCATCATCATCTTCATCATCACTACCGTCATCATCATCATCACTACCATCATCATCGTGTTACCTACAGACTGTTGAACTTGTTGACCTGTTGCCTGGACACTTACCTCCTACTCCAGTCACAGTATGACATCACCAAAATCCTTTTGCTTTGCCAGAGGGAAAATGTTGCACAGGAGAACTCAAAGGAGTAAGGAACGCTTTTAATGCCGAATTAGAAATTTAAAATTACATTTAAATATTTTTTTAAAGATTATTATTTCTATTATAAATTATTGTCGTTGAAGTTCATACCTTCACAAGCATCATCATCATCATAATCATTGTTTATTCATTTTCAATGTAATGTTCACTCACTATCACCAACAGGATAATTATAGACAGCCTATCGCTGATGAGGAACCACATACTCGTGAGGTGCTACCTGATAGGAGGGCCCGGAGAGAGGCTCCTCCCACTCAAAGATCTCGATTCTCACGTCCCTAAGGTTTCCATTTGATTCCAGAATTCCACCCCCATCGTGGTCGCATATTTTGACCTCATTTGTTTTTCAGCATCCAATCAGATTCTTCTGGGACTACCCTGTGCCAGAATGCTACCTTTTGAGAGGCAGCAGAAAGACTGGACCAGGTGGTGATGATGATGATGATTGTACTCATTATAATGTGGACAATGTTAATAGCAATGGTGATAATGTAATCACTAATAAGTTAATGGGTTGTGTAATTAATATTCAGAATTGTCATGAATATGTTAATGAGTAAATATTAGTCAAGCTTGTTAAAAGAAGAGCCGATAATAATAATAGCATAGGAAATAATCATAAACAGTAATAATAATAAATAATTATTGCAAGTAATTATACTAATTAATTGCATAACAATTTTTCAGACACGTTGCCAGCAGCCCTTAATGCAAAGAATCCAAATGGATGGTCGGATTTCAGACGATCCGTGTTCGAAATCCTCTCGAGGAATCCGTGTGGCATCAAGGATGATGGTTTGTGATCGGTTGTTCCGATTGTTTGCTTCCTGGCATTTCATCCGATGACTCGTATCAATGCGTGCGCTCGCTCACGTCGGCGTACTTCCTGATCTCAGCGCCAGCTGACTTTAGACAATTTGCCAGTCATGATTCTCATGCTTTTAGTCACCCATCACTCCATCATTTAATAACTTTTAAATAACTAATTACATTTAATAACTAAGTTTATTAACATTTAATTATTGCTGGATTGTTGTCAATTATCTGTTTCCACTTCAATTTGGACTTCAACTCCAGTTGCCATGACGATGCTCGAACATTCCCTGGAGTACTGGCTGGCCAAGAAAGGGGAGACTCCGGGAAGTGACATCATCAATGGTGAGTCATGATGTCGAAGATGATAATGATTTCAGATTTTATTATTATAATACTTTTAGTATTATTATTATTGTTGTTGACTGAATTTTTTTTAAATTTCATAACCATATTTCATCATTTAGTCCCAAGTTCAGCTGCCAAGAGGTTCTCATATTCCAAAGTCCAACTGGAGGGCATGAACATGGTCACTAGGTGACTGGAAGTACTTCTAATTGTTTGATTGTTATTAATAATATGTTAATTATTGTCAATAATATGTAAGCCATTTGTGATAATAATAGTATAATATATATGATAATGGTATAATATATGTTATAATAACCTTGCTAATTTTTGGCCTAATAATACCTGGTTTCAACAGGTATGGAAAACACCTGAAGCTTTGGAATGTCTCGGGGAAGGAGTCCACTGAGAGACTGAAAACTGTCATTGCCAAGGTTACCTTGGCACTCAGGAAGAAGTTTAGACCAGAGGGTACAGTGATGATGATGATGATGATGATGGTGTTGATTGGGATTGCAATGAAAGATGTGATGATGGTTTTGAGGAGGGAAAAGAAGATGATGAGGATGGAGTTATTTTGATGAACACAAAGAATACAATCGCATTCGTCCAAATTTTTAACACTTTATGGGGGTGTAGCCTTAGTCTCAGAGTTGGACTTTACACTTGTTCACATCTCAACTCTAGTCTCGTGTTTCATCAATTAACCCTGGTCAACCATTTTATTCTTCAGGGAAGGGGAACGCGACCAACGGCTCCGAACCTAACGGATCCGGTTTCGACTGGTTCTCGTCCTCCATCTTCCTCCTCACTGGTGGCAATGCCAACAGGACCACGAGGTTTCTCACCAGACTGTCTTTCCTGCCCCTTTCAGCTTCATTCTGGGCTCAGTTCGTGCAATTCATGGTATGATCAACATAGGATATTAGCACCTATAATATCACTTTGTTGTGATTGATTCCCATTCCTTTGCATCCTCGGACAAATCCACGGTTCACTTCACCCGACAATGCTTCCAGACACTCTCCGCCAACCAGACCACGACCGACCAGAACGTGGTGACGATGATCTGTGCGACGAACCACAACTTCGAGGTGCTGCTGCAGAACGAACTGCCGCAGGTGTATTCTGCGTTCAAGCTCAGTGGTCTAGCACCTGGACAGGTAGGCAATGATAAAGTTGCGTGCGAGTTTCGTTCGAGGGTTGTGACCCCACTGCTGTCTTGAAACTATGATGTGCGTGATGGAATGCAGCTCATTCTACAAATGTTCTCGTCAAATAATGTAGCACTATAATATAATAATACTGAATACTGTTAATCTTGGTTGTGGTGGTCTGTAATAAGCCACTTAATAACAAGTATAAGATGATAATTTAATAATAATAATAATGATAATAATAACTTCAAATCATCAGGTCTTTCAACACTGGTGCAGGCAATGTTTCCTCAACTATCTGGACTGGCCACAAATCCAGCAGTACTTGGTGACCTGTCTCTGCCTCGGACCTGATTACCCGACCTACTTCTGCTTGGCTCTGCTGAGGCACCTAGAAGTGCAGATCAAGCACCAAATGAAGGAGAGGAATCTCACCATCTTTCTCAGGGTTGATATTTATGTTAATTTATGCAAAACCTAGCTATTAAATATGCTAAACTATCTAATTATTTGCTCATTAATTGCATGAACAGGTATAGGCTGGCTTGGTTGTTATAAATAAGCAGAGACCAGTCAGACCACATTTTTTTGCTTAAGTAAAGGAGTGACCTGACTGTTAATCTTGTGATTGGTTGACAGGAAGAACCAATCAGGAACTTCCACCTGGACCAACACCTGCCATTCATGCAGGCATTGGAGGAGAGATATCGACCAACTGTAATGGGTGACCTCATTGAGTCCCTGTCGCAGCTAAAGAGATGATAATAATCATCCAGTGCCACCAATGACGTATATGACCTTTGGACTCTAGCATGTCACTATTTATAATTTTAGTGCAGTGGCTTGACTATCAAACTTTAGATGTTGCATAGCTTTCTCATGACACATCATCCAGCATAATTCATATGTGCAATTTGAGTTTTGTTAAGCCAGTTGACCAGATATGTTAAATTATAGGTTTGTAATTCTTGAATTACTTTTTTTTAATGTATTCTTTTTAAATAAACATCTTTTAATTGTTACCACAATGGATAAAATCATCAAGCAATTGAAAATCAGAGGCATTTCCAACCACGAATCTATTTGCATCCCCAACAAACAAAACATTTGCATAAACAAAAGATGCATGCAATTCTGCACCGCAGGAAGAAAATAAAGATTACATTCATAGAATAACATTTTATTTACTGACTCTTATCAGCTCTTAATTCAGTAAACCTTCTTCCCTCATTAGTTCATTAGCTCACATGAACCTCATGATTGTCTTTGAAGCTAAGAATACACACATCTTCGAGCGGGGGGATTGATTTTCGATTTCCTCGCTAAGCAAACTTATTTTAGGTGTAAATTATTAAAAATTAGTTGCAACTCTAACGATGAAATCACTGTTGACCGAAGCTGTCGAGAGCTTTGAGAGTCTTGAGAACGTTGTGGGAGATGGCACTGGTAAGGAAGCCCAGCCAGGTGTCGTCAACAGAGGGCACGACGTAGTGAGAAGATCTGGTTGGGTTTACAATGTGAGTTTACAATGTAAGAAGGTCAGCACAAGTCCAACAAGTGATGTTTAAATGAAATAAAGTGATGTTTATTGCATGTCATCAGGTTGTTTAACAACGAATAACAATTATTAGGTAATTATTAGCTGATAACATTAAAAATATCATAACAAAAATCACATAACCTACCTGGCTATTTGTAGGAAATCCCTCAGCAATTGGTCCAGCTTTTGCACCTACAGAACCAAATGATATTCCAATCATTGCATGAATAAATTAATAAATAATGAATAAATAATAAAAAATAAATTAGTAATTGCAATTATATTAACAAAATATTAGACAACTAATAATCCAAAGGCGTGTTTGCATGTTTTCTCTCCTGTTTTCACTCACATTGTTCCTGGCCGTCTCCACTTCCAAGATCGGCGGATAAAGCGAAGCAACGAGGTCGTCCACGGCAGGACTGATCCCCGAGGCCACGGACAGCACCACGTCCAACTGGTTCACGGGGCTCGAGAAATTCCCAGCCAAAGTGTCATCGTTGTCATCTGCCAAGGACAGCCTGGCCAACAGTTCCTCTGTGGATGGAGAAAGGTCGCGAACTTCCGAGGTCGAAGGTCGAGGTTCAACTGAGCCGTTGAGTTCGATGGCTTTCGTGACCTTCGAGAGGCAGACGCGAGAGGTTTTTATGATGCCGAGAGCACTTTTCGCCTGGTTTATGAAAGAGATTTGAAGCTCGGATGAAGTTGAAGTTTGCAATGCATTGTGGCTGTACACAAAGTGAGTGAGTGAATGAATGAGTGAGTGAGAGAGAGTGAGTGAATGAATGAGTGAGTGAGAGAGAGTGAGTGAACATTGAAGGATTCAGAATTAAATGAATCATTTCAGAGTATAAAAGATGATGTTTATCAGTGACTGACATTGGAATCCCAGGATGTCTAAACCACGTCTCACCATGTCGAGTTCTGTGGTCTTCCATCGGACCGAAAAGTCGTCTGCTTCATCGTAGACGTCATCGATGGCGTCGCATCCCCTGCCCTTGTCGTCTTCGGTGCTCTCCTTGATTGCCTGGAATGGCACACTGAACGTGTCAAACAAAGGCGGAGCCGGCAACTCGCACGCAACGTCGCATCGTAACAACCTCGTCGAATTCCTCGTGAGCGTCTTGCAACAACTGAGACACGTCTTTCAGTTTCAGCAGCACTGCTTCTTTATTGTCTGAATTGATTGCATTGAGTGTTGAAAATAATTTACTAAATATTGTTATAATAATATTATAATAATGCCTATATTATCATAATGTTATAATAATATGAGAAAAAGGCTTAATAATAATAATAATAGTTAACTATACCTGGCTAATGAAATAAGTTATATTAAAGTTATTATAATAGGATGAATCATATCTTCATCAATAATAATAAGGATGATGATAATAATAATAATAACAATACTAATAATAACAATAATGGTAATAATAATAGTAATAATATAATGCATGATAAAACTTCATACTTTTTGGAAGGCTAGAAAACTTATCTGTGACATCCCAAACGTGTCCAGTGGACTGAAGGTATTTATTCCTCCTGGAATTTTGCAGAAATTTATATTTAGGTGCTTTTATTCAGTAAATTTAAATTAAATTAATTATTAATTAAATTATTAAGAATAAATGAAAAGCAAAACAATGATGGCAGTTGAATTACAAAAAAATAATAAGTTGATATTAATATAAAAATTATAATGTTAATCATAGCAAAGGCAACCAATACTAACATTGAACAACTTATGGCCAATATAAAGCCAATAAAATACAATAGCATTGGAAATTCATGCATAATGCATCATTGGAAACTCATGCATAATGCATAATAATGGAATTAAATGAACTTCATAAGCCACTTGAACCAATCATAAACTCCCTCCTACTTTTTGGAACACGTCTCCGATAGGTTTGTGAACAACTCGATGAGATTCTCGAGCACGGAGTCGATGCTTTCCACCAGGACGGATCTGAAGGTCAGACCGTAAACAGAGGGTGACAGACCGATGCAGGCGGACACCAGATTTTCGGATGCAGTTTCAATTCCGCACAACAATGGCTCCAGTTCCTGGCAATGAAAGTTGCAAAATGCTAATAAAATAATTAAGTCATGATCGGAAGTTAATAAGTTTGTTTTTGCAAATTAGCATTGCAATTAAACTAGTGTTTCTAAGATTCAAATAATCATGGGTGTTTCTGTTTAGGTTAGAAGGGAATCAGGTTTAAATTACAATTTCCATACAATTGTATTACCTTGCACGTTGGAAAAGGTGGCTTTTCACATGCCAAGCCTAGTTTGGTTGACTGTTGTGAAACATACTTCATACAGTTGTCTGGCATGATTTGTAATCTTAATAGTGTTGCCCAAACATTGAACAAATTTGTGGGTGCTTACCTAGGTGATTCCATAATGCCCCCAAATCCGTAGACACTCCTAAATCTTCACCAGCTAAATTGTAAAGCATGTTTATAATAAAATGTTTGTAACATGTTTGAACACTGGTGTCAAAAGTCTCAACAAATTCTGTTATTTGAAAAATCTATGATTTTCCTAAGTTTACAATTATTTAATTTCACCTGTTGTCTGGTTTTTAAGAGCCTTCAAAGACTCCGAAAATCTACCGAACAACTCAACCATAGAATTATCAGCCATCATGTGTATACGAGAGCGATGTTTAGAATAAAAACAAAGCTTGATGTTGAAATAAGTTGCAATATGGAAATGTATTTCAATAGAGGCAATTACCACAAATTTAATAATAATAATAATAATGTAATTATAATTTTGAATGAAAAATCGCGATTATAAAGCAGAATTACAAAATCCATTAAGTTCAATAATTATATTTTCAATAATAATTTTTTATTCGCTCTGACAAATGTTGTTGCGCTTGCAGTTTGTGATTTACCAAAAATACTCAGGCGACATTTTTAAGTTACCTGGTAAACAAAGGTGATCGGAAGTGTAAGCTCTTTTGGTCTACACTTCTTAATCTTCTGAGATCCCCATTTCTGTACAAATTGGTCACAAATCCACCTTAATTGGTTAGTAGCTTCGAACATGTTCAAATCAAAGAAGCAGCAGAACGCTGAACTGTTCACGCCTCTGTTAGAAGATTCGCAAAGGTCGGATACGAAAAGCAGAGTCAGGCACGAAGCGATTGACATGGAGCAGGTCGGAGGTGATTTAAAGAATCCAGACATAGGAGACCAGGAAAATCGGCCTTCCACGTCAAAAATAAGCGATAAATTAGCAAGTCTTATGGAAGAGAGAAAACGCTTGGCCTCACAACGCGAAAAGAGTCGCATTTTCGAATTTGATTCCGATTACGCAGCCAAGTCACCTAACGATTGCAATTACTACATCATATCCATCATCATTCCCTTGATTGTACTCTCTTTCATGTTGGTCATTCTTTTTGCTTTTGTCATATCTCCTATAATCCAGGGCATCAAAGCCATTGAAAATGGGACCACCAATGAAATCAGTCATAAGGAAGGAGGTGAGGGCCACCATCACAACTTGTTCAGTCTGCCCACTTCAAGCCAGAGCATTGCAGATCCCAAAATCAACGTTGACAGTCCGAGTTCAAGTGTAAAGAAAGATGGCGGCGACAAACCCCAGGGTCATCCCCATTCTCACGACAAATGAAGCAAGACTTTCCGAGAAGTTTCGAACTATTTGAGGATCATGCCCATGAGGATATTTACATTTCAAACTTGTTTTTGCATTTGGCTGTCGATTCTCTTGAAAATGAACTTTCCAAATTTTATCCAGGCGCTGATGCTTGCTTATGAAATCAATGAGTATATGGAATAATGCTAACTATTTGACAGTCTGAAACATCAAGCTTATGATAATCTTATTTTTGTTGGACTTTGACTGTTTATTTAATTATTTAATGATTTAATAATTAATTTAATCATTTTATTTTATTTTATTTTATGATTATCCTAAGTTCGTGGAGATGAGCCTTTTTTTCACTCGTCTTCTTCCCGGATTTACTTTTGATCCCATGTGATTCAGTGGAAACTCCAGATGCATATCCATGCCAGTATACATATCTATTGTTAACACCTCCAAGATAAAGTTTTGACCGTAGCTCTGGCCGAAGTTATTGCACTGGGACGCTAATTTTGCCCGGATGCTTCCTTATGACCAAATCGTCCTCGATGCTTTTCCTGACTGTGATCATTTTGTTACGTCATTTTTTAACTGTCCTCAAGAGCCTTCTCTGAGCGTGTTGAACTTTTTACCTTCGTCGTTCTCTCTGCCGTCGTTTTTGATGACTTTGCAGGCGTCGTCCACGTGACCCGAAAGGACGAAGGAGTTCGTCCATCACGGACCGTGTTTTTCTTACCAGCTGGCATCTCCCTAACTCCTCGCTTGTCGTGACCCGAACATGCCTCATTTCACGTCATTCCACCTTTCGCGTCGCGAGACGGACGGACGGAGATATTGCTAAACGCTTGACTTTGTAGTTTTTACTTGCATCGACACGATTCATTATTCAAATTAGTTAGCAGTTTTCTAGTAACTTGCTTAACGTAAATGACTAATCAACCTTTTTGATCCGTCGTTAATAATATTATCCATTGATTATTATCCATATCAGTTGTTTCATTAAATATTACTAACGAATATTGTTATCTGCTTATAAACGTTGAATTTCTACTGGCACAATAAAATTTGTAGCAATAATAATAATAATAATAAAATAAAGATTCTTTTGTCACTATTAATTTATCCGAGAGATTTATTGTTTTTTACTGCAATTTTGCTGAGAGGTATTTAAAATATGCGGCAGGAGAACGATGTGATTTTGTTGACTGGGCTGAGTGCTCACGGAGATATCAACATAAATACATAAATATGGGCAAAAAGAAATAATTATTTAAGAATTTTTAAGATTATTTGAGAAAGAAGCCTTAAAAGGTCCAGAGAAAGTTCACGCGGATGGTCGTTGATGCGTGCTTAAAGGTCAACCCATATTCTGTTCCTTTTTTTAAAAATTAGCTGCCATTTACAAATACAGAAAATAAACTTTAAATTAGCGACAGCATTGTTGTTCGAGAATTGCTGTGGTTTAAAATGCAAACTTCCAAGATCATCTGATATGCTGATAGGGGTTTATCAACTGCAACATGTCAATGAAGCCGGTAACTATGCATCTACATCTCGTTGGGGTTACCAAAAGCAATGAGAGGAGTCAAATCATGGACTGCAGATATGTGTGGACATCTACTTCCTTCAGATCTTCAATAAATTCAAATAGCCTAAAATAAAGTCTATCAACTTTTTATGTAAGATCTCTTTATGGGTTCTTCCTACTGCCTCGTGATACACAAGTTTGACCGACATAATATTTTTTCTTTACATGCAAACCGTGCTTAAATTTTCTTTGTAAAGGCAGCCAGTCGTTGGTTTATGGCTGTCTTTGAATTCCCGCTCCGCCAGTTTACAGCTAAATTTCTCCTGATCAATATCGGCATTCAGACCATCAAAAAATGTTAATCGCTAATGTAAAGCACACGTGCAAAAAGGGCCTTACATAAAGAAAGTCTGGGAACCACAGGCTCGAAAACATCCAGGTAGGATCAATTTGGTCTCGGAAAAACAAAGGTCCTTGTCTTAAAGTCAGACTTAAAGTCTGCTCTTAAAGTCAACGTAGACGCCTCAGCGATGTATTTCCCTCTAAATCACTTGAGGTTATGTGTTATGATTACCCACTCACTCATAGTTATTGAAACATTTGACAAAAAAACTAAACGGAACTAGCAAACACTACGGTTGAGTTGTTTGGTTTCCGCGAACAAAGTAATTGTCCTCATACTAATACTTAATACTTAACTAATACTAATACTTGACAAGAATGTTAAGTATTCATAACCACGACAGTCAAGGGGTCTGGAAATTTGACAAATCAATGATCAATGTTTCATTTCAAATAAAACAGTGAAATGGTTTTTGATTGGATAACAACTCTTTATTTCGAGGTGACTTCATCGGAATTTTGCTTTTCATTAACAATCCTAGCTGTAAAATGGGTGCCCAGCAATACTAAATAAATACGTGTAGCACAAGGTACCGAAACAAACACAGATGATTTCACAGATTCTGATAGTTTTGATTTGTTGGCGGTGGATTAATTGAGAGTATTGTAGTTATTATATGCTCATATTTATCTATAATTATAACTGATAGAATTCGTTGACCGACTTAGAAATTCTAGATTTCGATTTCAAAGATGAATTCAAAGTACGTTCACATTTTGGTCTCCTGGTTACTGATGTCGTCGTTTGTCCGCTGTTCTATATCTGTTGAAGATACGTCACCTACGACAACTACCACCACCACCACCACCACCACCACTACTACTTCCACGACGACAAGGCCTACGACTACACCGACGACAACTGCCGTTGCCACCACGGAGCCACCTAAAGATGAATGCGGCTTCAACTACCTGCCTTCGACCATAGGCCTCGGTGTTGCATTCTCTCTCTCGCTGATCCTCAACATCATTCTTATAGCATGCAAGCTCAGACGCCATATGGATGAAGATGAACCTCCTAGAGTCCTACCTCCTCCGGATTTGTCCACGTCTATGCCAATCGACACAAACAACTACACTCCGTCCCCAGAAATAGTTGAATCTCGCGTCGGTACAGTTTATGACCGCACGATCAATTCTCCCGCGGATGACTACCTTCTACGCAATGGTGATCTTAGACAATCCAGGAAAACCGTTTATCCTACAAAGCTTGACTCCGATATCTACATGAACGGAGGTGAAGTTCTCAGATGAACCAATGCTAAGGTCTTGATGCCGTTGAATTCCTTGACATTCTCAGGTATCATGAAGAAATATTCTTCAATTTTGGCTGGTTTGATTGTTTGATTTGCGATCAGAGTTTCCAAGATGAATTGAGAATCTTATAAGATTAAGGTCACATCGATCATGAAAGCGAATTGGCCGTAAGTTTTGCCATTGCCGTCGTTTTTCTTAGATACGACACACCACTTTGATACCAATATCTATTTCGAATAGATAATTACTTTGTTTTTTTTTTATAATGTGCTGTATATTTTCTGAGACATTGATTTAAAATTATTTGTATTTTAAAACATGAACGTCTTTCACGATGCCCTTTGGGTATCTTACGCAATGGACCAACGCACAAACTTCAAATTGCCTGTAGGCGTAACCTATGTACAGTTATAACCTTACGTCTTGTAAAAACTGTAGTTGTCATTATTGTCATATTATTTTTTACCATATAATTATTTTTAATGACATTTTTCTATACTTGAACGAGTCTGGCCTGGCACACAAAGGCCCAGTCTGCATGAAGTTTTTAATTTCATAAATTGTTGATGGAAACGAGATTATCAAAGAAGCATTTAAGAAGTAATTTTGTTCGAATTTTTTGAGTAAGTGTAGGCTTTTGAGTTAGTTTCTTGCAGTTTGTTGCTTTGAGAACCATTGACAAAGCATTTATTGTCTGCAGGCATTAAAAAGTATTGAGGAAGTAGAATGACTGAGTCAATTCAAGTTACTTCGACCATTCGAAGCTTCTTCATTTAGCCTAAACAATTGGTACCAATGCGGTCGTGCAATTGCGTATTTTTGAACAGCAAATACTGAGTGTCCCTAACTTCCTTGATTGATGAGAAGGTACTCCCCACTGAGGAGTCTGGGTTTTTTTACCCTTTATATCTTTGATGCTTTTGGGATGTTGGAACACTAAACATCTGTAGTAGTGCAACGAACTTTAATCAACAAACAACGCCAGCAACAACAACAACCCGTGCTGCATAATTATCTCATTAAAGGATATAGTGGAGGAAGTAGGTAAATCGACAAAATACATTAAATATCCGACAATGCCATCTGGAAATACACATTTGCGGTAATGGATGATAGACTCGATAAAACATGAACACCAAATACGCCAATGAATATTCAATTTAACATCTTTTTAAAATAGCATTCACTTTTAAAACGTTAAAAAACTGCAGAAAATTCCCCGAAGGTTCCCTTTCATCGACTGTTGACATTCATCGAAGTCCAGCCCACAACTGTTCCTAATTGTACCACGTTGATAAAACCTAAATCAAGTTTATATTAAGGTTTATATTAAAACAGCGCTAATTACCGGCTGATATGCTTAATACCTCGTGCGATACCACAAAATATCTTCAATGCCCCTTTTCAATGACGAAACAATCATGATTAATATGATCTTTGAATGATTGAATGCATTACGCTTTGAGGCCAAAGACGAGAATAGAGCCATTTATAAGGGATTTCCTCCAATAGTCCAGGCTATCAGTTATGGATTGTTGTTCGCAAATATTACGATACCTAGACGACAAAAGTTGTCCCGAATTGATACATCTGCAAACTGCCAGACTTACGCGAGAAACCAAAATCAATTTTGATTCTCAAAATTAATTACGAATTTTGAATAAAAAATAAATAAATTAAATAAAATTATTTTACAGGATAAAACACTTTCATAGTCATCGATCAAACGTCATTCGTTGTTTAAATTTTGAAAAGCGATTCGGAAACGTCAGCCGTAATCCTGCCCCGGATCGGGACAATGTTTATTATCCATAATTGTTTATCATATTACTTTAATATCCATTATATCAATAATATTCATTGATTATAAATTTCATAATATCAATTGCCATCACCAACTGCTCTCGCTTTCACAAAATAATTACTTAATACCACTACATTATTACTATATTATTTTAACAACTCTGGGCTATTTCTATAGTCTATCATCATAGTTTATAACGACTTTATTAATATTTATATGTTGATATTGTTATTATTCTTATTAGTTCCAGTGCCTGTATGGCGACCATTGATGTCAGAACCATTGTCGTCGACGCCACAATAAGTCACATTGCATGTGCTCAGTAATCAAATCTAGCCGCAAATAATTCTGGCCACCAGCCCATGCAATGAAAACAAGCCTGCTCTTATACTCAAAGGCGCATAAATCCCATTATAAACTTATAAAATTGCCTTATAAAAAGAATTAAAAAGCTTTAACACGGGCCCGACTACAACCAGTCAGTCCAATATCCCCCGTGGAACTTTGGGTCACACCGCGGATCATCCGGAGGATACCTTTCCTGGACTCTAGTTGAATTGTAATAGGCCAGCCTGTCGAGAAGGAAACCAACGAGGTCAAGTTTGAGATACGAAAGGTCGTGCGATTCCGTTGGGTCGACGCTCAGGTCAAAGAGCCACAGATTCTTTGACCTAAGGTCGGGGTCAGAAGTCGAGTTGGTTTCGCCCGCTCTCTCCGGCGGGGCAATCCAGCTTCCGTTTCCTTGGCAAAAGAATTACAAATCAGATGCGAACCTTTCCAAGTCCAAGTCTTAAATCCAGGACTAACCAGGATCACCGGTGAGTAATTTCCAGTTTTTGTACCTGATGGCAGCCATGACCCTAATATCGAAGGGGCTGGAAAAATTCGCCCTCCGACCTCTGGGGTCAGCCAGGTGGTCAATGTTGTGGATAATCTCGTGTCTCGGACTCAATTTTCCTGAACTGGTTATTAGGACAAACAATGTCGGTCTTTAATAAATGAAGTTTATAATTATTTTACGAAATTATCTTCAAAATGCAATTCACCTAAATTTTGTTTGTATACTCACAAAAGAGTCCCGCTAACGTCGAACCCATCGAGCCAATCGGGAATGGTATCACTCCCGGCCATCTTCATGAACGTCGGAAACCAATCGGTGACGTGTACGAGAGCAGTGTTTACGCTCCCGTGATCGGGATCCCCAGACCTCAAACCGGGTCCGTTGATGAAGCCCGCGGCCTTAATACCCCCCTCCCAGAGAGATGACTTCCAGCCCCTAAGAGGGTAGTTGTTACCCCCGTAGAGGATTTGACCTCCGTTGTCAGTGGAAAAGACGAGGAGCGTTTCATTCCACATGTGTTGCCTTTTGAGGAAGCTGGTTATATTTCCAACCGCTTCATCGAGACAATACAGAAGCCCTATGAAGGAATTTTTATAATATATATAATCTCTAATATAACAGATATAATATATAACTATAATAATGTATAATACGCAATAAATAAAAAATAATAATAGTACAATATAATTACATTTACACTGTACTCACTCGAGAAATTACATTGTTTATGACGTTAATGACAGAAATCAATAACAGACCCGCATAATGTCTTCTATCATCGTCCTTGATGTACTTAAAAGGGCTCAGGTATTTTTCCGGTACCTGGAGTGGCGAGTGGACAGCTTGGAAAGGCAGGTAAAGGAAGAGTGGGTGCTGGAATTTCAATTAATAATACTACCAATGCATGCTAATTACCTTATTAAATATTCACATCCGTACAAAAGTAAACAACAACTTCGACGGTCATTAGAGACACCGCTCCCTAATAGCTTATAGCATGTTTTACGATAGCAGACTCTTAAGTATTCACGAGCTACCTTAATAATGATCTTTTCAATATTCATGAAAACATTATGATGACCTTCTTATTATTCGGACCGTATTTCTTGGCATGACCTTTTATAATCCCCTTGGCCCTATCCACGAACAAGTGGGTGGAATACCTCCCGCTGTAATCGTCGGCCACCGGCTTCGAACCCTTCCTAAAGTCTTTGCCACACATAAGGAGCTTCTGACCTCCCGAAGAGACCATGGTCTCGGACGTGTTGCTGTCCTTGAAATTGTAGCAGTGGACATGGGTGTAGTAGTCTTCATCGCCGGCTAGATACCCTGGTATGATTAATTATATAAACTATAGACGATTGGGTAACACGTTAAGCAGCTATCTATCTAAAGATCCACTGTTATATGCCTTTTGCTAGCTTAGCCTTTGACGCGTCCATCGCGTTCTTTGAAGTTATCACAGAAGTAATTTTTGTAATTTTAGATTCCAAATTTGCAATTTAACGATAAACACACACGGATCGGTTTGAACAAAATACATTCTTAACATGTCATTAATCACGATGATGATGATGACGATTACGACGATGGTATGACATCGACACATCCGGACAATCTCCCTCCGATCCGCTCAAAGACGTCGACGTTCATTTTTCATTCCAGAATCTCATAAGTCATGGATGACTCCAATCCAATTAATCCATCCACTCCCAGGTGCAAAAGTGAAAACCAGGGTGGAATGAAATGACTGATACTTGACCGACAACTGAGGATAATCTCTGGTGAATAAAAGACATCCTCGAGCAAAAAAAAACCCCATGAGACGAAACCTCCAAGCAAGTGCACTTGAAGATCTTTTATTAGGCAGTTCAAGGCTTGCCCCGGGCACTCGGGTTGGAGCCAGATGAGGCGAGGTGTTATTTCTTTGATTTGGAAGTCAAGGTTGAGAATTCTCGAGTTTCCGTCCATTTTAGTTTCACCCTGGTTCCCGTTGCCCACCCATTCCCCCCTCCCAAATAATTGAAAATATTCCTGCCCCAACTTGAGATGGAAACATTGTTATTCCGAGCTTGAAGCCATCACGCAATCCGTTGCAACCCCTGACACAAACGGTTCGCAATCGTCGCATGGACCACGTCTTCAGGGATTTATACAATTATCCATTATAAAGTATAATATACAATATATCGCGTAGTGTAATTTATAATGTATAATATACAATCAATATGGAGAAAATATGCTCAAGGCATCATTCGGTCAGTGCGGAATTGGTCTGCAAAAAGTTAACATTATATTACTTACAACAATGTCACCACCACGTCAATGTCACTTTTGTCGTCGGGCGAACTTGACAAAGTTAAAAACTGACAGTGGTGCGAATAAAACACGGTAAGGAACAAATGATGATGATGGTGATGATGATACATCATCCGTGCAGAGTTTTATCAATTTTCCAGCTCCGTCCGAGTCCATGCCGACCGTTCATTCAGCCCTCGTGAGGCACCGGGACAAGTCCTTAATCCATTAAAGCCCCATTGAAAAATGAAATATGTTTTCCATCTTCCATGCAACTCCGTGGGGCCGAGACGTGCCGGGTCGCGACAAATTAGTCCGGCGGATTCTAATCCCGAATTCCTAATGCCGTAATTTATATTGCGCCGACTTTCTCCCATTTTTTTTCTACGGGCTTCGCTCTGCACCAGAGCGAACTGGACTTGAATTGGTTTCAATCGATGCTCCCATTTGGGATTGCCTTCGTACGTGAAGGAATCAAGGAAAACACGTGACATAACACGACATGACACAACACGATGACGCCGTCTTTTGACACGTGATGTCGCGGTTAAGAGTCAAAAACAACTCATTTTTTTTTCTTCTTTATTGCCCGAAAAAAAAAACCCCAAATGCCGTTGAAGTAAAATTAATTTTAAATGCTAAGTCGTCATAAACAAGTTTTATAATTGTCTGACTGAGATTAATGCGCATCGGTATTTATGACGACGGTAAATTTAAAAAAAAATGTCTGTCTTTTTCTTGTCGCTAAATAAACTGTCCGACTACGTTGGCCATTGCCATCATCGTCGTAAACATCATTATCATCATCATCATCGGGTAGCGGAAGGAGCCTATCGCCTTTCTTGTGACCACCCAAAATCAAAATGTCCTAGAATGAACTATTAAGTATAGACTAATGATCCTATCCAGATTAAAGTGATGTCTGAATATAACTCTGATGATATCGTATCTTTTACGTACGTCGTGGATACTCTAATACAATGGTATCCTTAAAGAGGTCTTAGCATATAGGTTCTGTCGTCTCTCTGTTAGTCCGTCACTCTCTTACTTTTGCCATACATCCAGCCCTTGTCAGAAATAATTGGCCATTTGCCAGACAGGCTGGACATCATAGGCGAACTCATTAAAAGTGGCGCTATATGAATGCACCTGATCGATGGACACTTAAGGAACGACAGTTCCTAGGTTACGACTCACGTGTTCTGGAGCACGTGCTAGAAAAGCCTGGAAAAGTTGATGGTTTCCGTCTGCCGAGAAAATAACGGCGTATTTATGTCCACTGACTCGGGACTATATTTCTTTGCAATTGATCATTCATTAGTAATTCTTTGAAAAGAGCTATGATGTAGTTAGACCAATTGGTTGTTGCTAACTCATGTTTCCCATAGTTTCTTATCCCATTTCATCAAAGCTTATATTGATTACTTGGGGAAGCAGAAAGGTGGAGGGAATTCTTTGAAAATTTCAGGGTCAGGAACTGAACTTTCAGGATTTAGTCTTGGAATGTTTTTTTTTTTTTGGTCGTAACTGACGAGAGGTGGGAAGTACAAGAATACTGTCGGGGACAGTACAAGTACGCTGCCAAGGTGTTGAGATTTTTGTTGCTTTCTGATTGAGATTTCTTCTTGAATTTGAAAGAAAAATTGTCATATTGATTTCTTGTTAAACAAAAGAAGAATATTATTCACCTGCATTATCATCATCATCAGCATCTCCAATGCAACTCAGGTTGTTTTGGACAAAGGACATTAATTTGAGTGAATGTATGAACATAACTTAATAAAGTTATGTTAATAAATAACTTAATAAAGTTATGTTAAGTAAATTAATAAAAATGACAACAATTACAGAAATAATGATAATAATAATATCAAAAACAATAATTATAATGATTCTATAAAATGCCAGAGCAATCGTAACCAAAAAATGACTGAAATCCCATGGACTCGGGCCAAGCACTCTTCCTGTAGAGTCCGAGATGCCACTTTCCGACCATGTGGGTGGAGTAGCCGAGCCCACCCAGGACGGAGGGGAGGGTGGGTCGGTCATCGGGGATGGAGTTGTTTTGGCAAGGGGAGATCAGGGAGTGCTGGAGACCGGTGTGAATCTGGATGGGAACGAAGGAGTGATGGATGGCAGGACAACAATGACATCTCTTCGTTCATTTGGTTAACTATGAACAATCAAATGTCAGACAGACGGACAGACAGACGGACCGATGCTCAGCTGGGCGGATGCACGTATGGGTGGAACAATTGAGGGATATATTTGACGGAGGCGTGACTGCTTGTTGATTTATTGCGAGCACCGGCATGCACTCACCTGTGTTCAGCACCCTAGTTATGAATGGACGATAATTCAAGAGGCTGGCCATAAGCCAACTGTACGTGGCTGTCCATCCACCGATCTATCCATCCATCCATCCATCCATCCACCCATCCATCCAATCATCCATCCATCCATCCATCCATCCATCCACCCATCCATCCACTCACCCATCTATCCATCAACCTGCTCAATCAACTGGGCACTTATGAGGTTTGTCAGAAGATGATTTAGATAAAGAAAATTATCAGAAAAAGCAACGTAATAGATCGAAATAGTCTTGGAATTTGTATGCATTAATTTCTCTAAATATGTACAAAATCCAATTTCCATAAAGTTCTGCAACAGAAGTAAAATTCATTATAGGTGTTCTTAAAAACTTTTTTTTATTCATCATCCCTTAGGATTTGAGTTTGCATGACTGATTTGAAGCCAATGTGTTCACAGAAGATAGGAGCACAGACCCCTTTAAGAGGCTTACAAATATGATCACAATTGATTCTTTTATCATCTACACTTTTTCTGTAGAGCAGGGAATTACAGGAAAGCAGGAAAAGAGAATATGAAAACTGAAAGAAGCACGAATGGGAAATGGTCGATTTATTTCTAATTCTGAATAATATGAAATTTTACACAGGCCAATAAGTGTTTGATTGTGAACTCAGTGCAGTTAGTTTACACCAGTGGATTATACATTATAGCTAGTCCTTGAAGTAAATATTCGTCATTAATCAGTAATTAAACTGCTATTAAATGTTAATTAAACTACTGAATCTTTAAAATAAACTGTAAAGTAAGATATTGCAATTATAAAATCAATCTCAGACCTCACCCACAGTGAATTCCAATCCTACTGACCTGATATCTTCCAGTGAGCAGTTGACTCCTCGTTGGAGTGCAAAGAGGCTGTACATAATAATTTTCCAATTTCACTCCCTCACGTGCTAGCCTGTCTATGTTTGGTGTTTTCATCTTAGAGATGCCACGATAGCCCAAGTCGGCATGACCCAAGTCGTCTGCCAAAATGAATACAATATGAGGTCTTTCGGGAATGTCTGCAACTGATGCAGGAATTTGGGAGAAGAAATGAATCAGAATGGCAAGCATCAAGTATAGGGCACTCATTTTCTCGAGTTAAATCAGTCGTAACGTTTAGCGGAGAGAAGAGTCACATGTTAATTGTTTATATTTTCAGAGTTACGAAAAACTTTCATAGAAGAGAGGCAATCAAAATTGATGAAATATTAAATTGATAAAATTAGAATTATCGTAAATTATTAATTTTGCTTAAATTAAAAATTAGCACTGAAAAATCTCTCCGCAAATCTTTCTTCTTTTTCAAGATTGAAAAGTGTTCTTTCGAATTTTCACGACATCGGTCTTGTAGAGGCTTAAGAGCTCAGAAATCATTGCGGCACTTCTCAGATTATATTGTTAACAGTTCATTCTTCGAATAAATAAATAAAAATTTACTTAATAAATAAAAAAAATAGAGTTAAACTAGCAAAAATTATTTCTAATATTATGTTTTTCCCACTCGCGATCATTTTTCACCGCCTTTCCGGACTACATTTTCCCAGGATCTTGTAGGAAGTTACGCCTGGACGAATCTAACAGCCTCGCCACTAAATTATCTTTTCAGACACTTAAGAGGGCCTACGGACGGATGGGTGGCCATACCTCTCTACCCCCCCCCCCCCCAGGCAGCTACAAGAATGCTTGGATGGAGAAATAGGACCCTAAATCGCGAATAAATCGAACATTCCTGGACGTAGGAGACTTGACAAGAATCTTGTCTGAATCTTACGCTGACAGGAATTGGATTTTCGAGTTAAATGAATAATGACTACTTTTGAATTAAATAAATAAATAAATAAATAAACAAATAAACAAATAAATAAATAAATAATGAATGAATGAATGAATGAATGAATGAATGAATGAATGAATGAATGAATGAATGAATGAATGAACATGGGTGGACAAATGATAAATAAATGCGCCCTTGTCAAGAGATCGGGTGTCATCATCATTTTTGTAGGGTTAGTTTGAGAGCAATTGTAGAGTTAATTAAAATCATAATTCAAAGCCTTTAGTTTTAGTGATTTAAAAATAAAAATATATAAAATTTAAAGAAACTTCAGAGAAATTGAAATCTTTCTGAAGCAGATTATCGGAATTCAATTCTTTTTTTTATTTTCAAATTGCCAATTAATCTCATTTCGTTGCCATGGTGACGATATCGACGCCATTGATGATGATGATGATGATGATTGATTATGATGATGATGACGATGGTGGTCGTGGCAACAAAGCCGAGAATATTAAACGGATGCCGAATGCGACTTTTTATGGAAAAAAAGGGAGCGGGAAATAAGCAGACGACATAAATTACTTTAAGCCAGATGTATTAGCAACTTTCGACATCGCCTCTATGTCCGGCCGAACGACACATCTTTCATACGAGACGATGGAAGTCGCTCCTGAAGATGCCACAGCGAGGCCGGAGTGGTGGTGGTGGTGTTGGTGGTGGCGGTGGTAGAGGTGGTGGTGGTGGTGTTGGTGGTGGTAGAGGTGGTGGTGGTGGCGGTGGGAGAGGTGGTGGTGGTGATGGGGCTGCTGTCGTTGCTGGTGGTTGTTTTCGTTTCCATGGTGACGTTAGATTGATATCGTATCGAGTGATAACGTACGTTATGGCATAACGGTTGATAATTTATTAAGTTAAGTGATTGATCGATTGATTGATTGATTGATTGATTGATTGATTGATTGATTGACTGATTGAACGAACGAATGATCGATTAATTAATTAAGGGTTAGCACCAAGATTTGAACTCTAAAATTTTAGACGGGGCTAAAAAAAATCCCCCGTCAGTGACTGGCATAAAATCATCATCATCATCATCGTCGTCGTCGCCACCATCGTAATCATCATCATCATAATAAGTTTCATCATCATCATCATCATCTCCACCACTGGCTTCAAAAGCGACTACCACGGACGCACACGGCTGCTCGGACTTCAATCGCTTCGGTCGTCGTCTGCTATTTAAGACGAGATAATTCAAACGAGCTGCCATCACGTATATTGTTGAGATGAGTCCAGGGTGGGAATTCCCAGTTCGGGAATTTCCCAGAAAGAGTTTTATGTTACCTCGACCGAGTGAGGAGAGTAAATGTGGGTTGGGGTGCGGCGTTGGGCAGATTGGAGACCCATTGTGGATGGGGGGAATGTTTATGTCAGTAATGCGATGGTGACGTCGACGATGATGATGATAATGATGATTATGATAATGATTAATGCGTTGATGGATTAGAGAGCTGTTGACATGTTCTGGGCTATAATCGTTAGACAGTGTTGATTGGAGAATGATTGATTGATTGATGGATATATTGCTGAATAACCTATGAATTGATGGATGGATGGACGGATGGATGGATAGTTGGGTGGATGGATGGATGGATGGATGGATGGATGGATGGATGGATGGATGGATGGATGGATGGGTGGATGGATGGATGGATGGATGGATGGATGGATGGATGGATGGATGGATGGATGGATGGATGGATGGATGGAAGGAGAGAGGAAGGGATGGACGGATGGATGGATAGATGGATATATTTCTGGGAACACGTATTGAATGGGGGCGTAGAGCCGAGAAGACATACTCCAGTGGAGGAAATGGCTTCGGAAATTGAGGAAAGGAAATGGAAAACTAGGCTTAGAAAAAAAAGAGGTTGTTTTGCCCACAATTTTGAAATTAATAATTTTATTTCCAACAATATTGCGTAAATATTTCTAAAAACATTTAATATGTGAATATTTAAAATGATATATATATAATATATATATATATTTATATATTATCAGTGTTTAATTAATTATGAAAAATTATTCCGCTCTTTCCGTGATACCGGTGACGACGACGATGGTGATGATGATGGTGATGACAATGATGATGATGATGATGCTGATGATGCTGATGATGATGATGATGATGATGACGATGACACTATTACTCACACGTTTATTATAATAATATTGCATGAAAAACGCGCAAAAATAATAATAAAATAATAATAATAATAATAAAAACAAATAAAAGACAAAATGGACATAAAAAAACACGGATGAAGGCGTCCGATGCTGAAACA
>CM067527.1:11470000-11475000 GCA_034509925.1 Hirudinaria manillensis
CTTATTTCTTTCGTTTTTGAAGTGCTCTTTTTGTTCTCAACGTAAGGAGGCATTAAGCTCCGTGTCGCCGGTCATGATGATGATGATGGTGATGATGATGATGATGATGATGATGACGACGATGACGACGACGACGATGATGATGATCAAGATGATGGCGATGGCGATGACGACGACGACGATGATGATGACGACGACGATGATGACGGCGGCGATGATATTGTTGTTGTTCTTTTTTTTTTAATTGTATTGCATCAATAACTTCTAAATTAAATTAAATTATGTTATAAATATATTTATTTTTTTTATAATAATATATTTTAGCCTTTATCAGGTTGGCAACAAAACAGCGAAGTAAGCACGAAACGTAAATTCAGAAACGTAAATGTCGGCTCGAATATACTGGTTGACCTTGCACGCATGATGTCCACCCTTTCCTCCAGTGAGTGAGTGGGTGGATAAGTGAGTGGGTGACTGAGGGAATGGGTGAGTGGATGAGTGAGGCTGTAGGGTCTTGATAAAAATCTGTCACGAAGGGATTCCTTATCGACCATTTTTGATCAATTTTCCAGTCGGGTCGATTTTATTTCGCATAATTAATTTTAAAATATTTATAAATAATTATTTGACTGTAATTATACAAATACTTTGATAAATTAAAATATTTGCATGGGAACATTTCTAATTATAATCAATTTATTCATGTATTTATGCCACAATATCTCACAAAATACACTTAAAACGGGAAATTGAAACGAGATTTAATATTAATACCGCTATTAATTTTTGTTTATAAGAAACAAAATATTTTGCTATTTTTAAGTTAATTACAAGAAATATTACAAGTAATTATTAATATAATTTTAATTTTCATGTTAATATCTTATCTTGTTAATATGTTAGCAATATACTTTAATTATGAATATATTATAAGTAATTATAATATTATTATAATAATATTATATGGATAATATATATAATAATAATATATATGAATAATATTATAAGTAATTATAATATTATAATTTCTATTTTATTGCTTATCAAATCGCTGACCTTTTTTTTTCTGGTTTCTCGACCTTCGACCCGGTGAAAAACAATGTCGTCGCGACAGGATGAATTGAATGCCCCGCGTTGGCGCCATCTAAGACCCTCATCAGCGTCGTCATCATCATCATCATCATCATCATCGTCGTCATCGTCGTCATCATGAGCATCAGCAGTCAGGCCACTTCTCCACCGACTCTTTCACTATTGGACAACCCGTCTAAGTCCAATAACTTTCTCCCTAACTTTAACTTTAACCCTAACCCTAACCCTGCACTCATTCCAGCCACCCACTCCTACCCTAACCCCACCATCAACCCACCCACTTCCACCCCCCCTCGACATCTCAGCCGTTGTTTGTCGTGCGAGTGGGTAAATTGAAAGATTTCGTCCCCGGGTCGATCCGAACGACCGTTTAACGATTCGATAAAATAATGGATCATCTTATCCTTCTTTCCATCTCCTCCATTTCCAAGACGACGACGACGACGCTGATGACGACGATGCTGATGACGATGATGCCAATGCCTTTAGCCCGGAGTTGACTCGGCCATTCTCCGGCCAGACCAGCAACTTACTCACCCTACTGAGGCAATTTGGGGTGAGTGAGAATTATTGGGTGCTCTATGCAGCAGCTCACACACTCTTTCACCAATTCATGCATTCGTTCATTAACCCACCTATCCACTCACGCTCTGGCTCATCCAGTCGTCCGTCCGTCCGTCGTCTACCCAGGCACCCATCAATCCATCCATCCATCCATCTACCCATCATTCTGTTCATCCATTCTGCGTAATCATAATCATCATAATAACGATCATAATCATCATTGCTTACGTTAGAAAAGACGATCAAAGCCTGGCACCTGTAAATTATTTACCGCTACATCTCTACGTCGTCTTTACGACCCTCTGATGACGTCATCATCATCATCATCATCATCATCATCATCATCATCACAGCCACCATCATTTACATAAATATAACGTGAATTTGTAACTGCGAAGTTTAAAATTATTAAAATTAATTAATTAATTAATTATTAAAAAGAACAAACAACGGATTCTCAACATGGATGAACAGATGGATGGATGGATGGATGGATGGATGAATAAATGAAAGGGACCATCTAGGGTCCAAGACCGATAGCCCGACTGTCTAAAAATAGAACTGATGGAGAGATGGTGATGTTGAAAAATCGGAGGAGAGGGGAAAGGTGATTGACCTGTTGAACTTTGAACCCGGGACTTCAAAATTTCCAGGCAAGTTATTTAAGGTCCGAGATTCAGGGGTCGCTACTCTTTGTTGTTGTTGTGGTCGTTGTTGAAATAATTTATGCCCGGCGTTGTTGCTCGTCGTTATTATATTTTGTATAATAATCATGCTCGTATAAATACGTTAGTAGCAATTATTATTATTATAATTATCATAATCATCATAACCATCATCATCATCATCATCATCATTATCTACACCATTATCATTATCGGAATCATCGTCCTTGTGTTGAATGCAATACGTTCCTTTATCGATCCATCCACTCGTTGTCTTTATATCTTTTTTTATTGCCCTAATCACCATCGTAATCACCGTAATCGTCAATAGCCATCATCGTCGTCGTCGTCATCTTCATCGTCGTCGTCGTCATCATCATCACTCTTACTCAATCCTTCACGGATTCCCTAAATGGCAATCGCTCAAGAATTTCTTTTCCAAACACTCCACTTTCTCCAATCCTCGCTCAACTTCCTCAACCACGACCCCGCCAATACCAACCCCCCAATCCACGAACCACCACCACCACCACCACCCCAACTACCAACCCACCAACCACCCATAAATCCACTCACTCAGTCACTGAATCGCTGACGCGAACTGAACGAACGAACGTCCTATAAAAGTCGCCCGCGGTCGACTGCAAACAACTTCCTAGTCCTCGATTCGAAGCGTCGACGACGACGACGACGTTGACGGTCACGTGACGTCGAGAAGGAAGTGTTAACGTTAGAAACCGATGACGTGAATCGCCGTAGTAGCTGTTGAAGTCACTGCAACCGGCCGTCGATGTCGCTGGTGTCGCCGATGTGGTTCGTGGTGTCGAAATGCTGACTTTGATAGTTCGAAAGGAGACATGTCTTCGTTGTCTTGTTAAATGAAAGGTGACGCTGATTGGTAATTAAATATAAAATGATAATTATTATAAAATAATAAATATTATTAAATAATAAATATTATAAAATAATAAATAATATAATAAAATAATAAATATTATAAAATAATAACAAGCGGATAATTCTATTAAAATGGCCACAAAATGATTCCTGAAGAACAATAAACGTCAGTTGTTGATTAAAAGAAAGTCAGGAAAAGAAAGATTTTATCGACTCTAAAACTGTGTAAACCTTTGTAATGTAAATTTCCGAGAAAATATGAAAATAAAAATATAAATAAATAAATAAATAAATATATAAAATATAAAGATTATAAAGATTATATTTATAATAAATATTTAAATAAATAAATTTTAATAATAGCACCGACCAAATAATCAAAAAGACAATCCTCACTGAACATCAGAGAGGAGTTCTTTGATGGTCAAGAAATAAATTTAACGAAAATTTAACAAAATAATAAATAAATAAATAAAATTATAAATCCATTCGTGGACTCATTAAGTATGGTTTTAGTATTAAATGATAATAATAATAATAATAATAATATTAATAATAATAATAATAAATCTCATTGTTAGTACATTATTATTATTAATATTAATATTAATTAATTATTATCGTCAACAACAACATGAACGAATTGTTAGTGGACCTGCTCTTGTTGTATTGTTTCGTCGTCACGACGACACTCACCTTCAACGACTACAACGACTTCCAAAGACGCTACGACTACGGCAACAAGAGCTTCTGGTCGCCATCGTCGTTGTCGTCGTCGTTCTTTCCTCATTCGAGTCCTCACGAGTTGGGTGAGTGGCAGGATTTCGCTTGAGGTGTCGTATTGTGGCTTTAGTCTTCGAGGCATTAATGAATATAACAATAGCAACGATGATAATAATAAAAATAATAATAATAATAACATCAACGATGTGAGTGAGTGGGTGAGTGAGTGAGTGAGTGAATGAGTGAGTGAGTGAGTGAGTGAGTGAGTGAGTGAGTGAGTGAGTGAGTGAGTGAGTGAGTGAGTGAGTGAGTGAGTGAGTGAGTGAGTGAGTGAGTGAGTGAGTGAGTGAGTGAGTGAGTGAGTGAGTGAGTGAGTGAGTGAGTGAGTGAGTGAGTGGAAGGAAAGAACGATTGAATGAATGACAGTGTCAACGTTTGATCGGATGTGTCAGAATGTCAAAAACCCTTGTCAGCCCATCGAACCCTTTGGTCAGACCGGGGTATCGATCACAACCCTCCCCTCCTCTTTTTGACGGGGTTCATTTGATGTTCCTTTTTCTCGGACATTCCCTCCATCTTCATTATCTCATGTTTTTTTTCTAATTTCCTACGAGAGGATCCTGTGTTGCATGCGGTTTCTTTACTAGAAAAATGATGACGATGATGACGACGACGATGATGATGATGATGTTGATGACGATGATGGTGATGATGATGACGATGATGGTGATAATGAGAATGGCCATGACGGTGATGAAAAGATAACGACGACGACGACGATGACTATCATTATTATTAATCCAATTGGGATCATTATCATCACCGTGTTCTGAAACAGAAAACGTTATATAAAATTTAATATTATCGATAATTTTCTTTATTTTTTCTTTTATTTTTATTTTTTTTATAAAATGACGAAATAATAAAACTTTTTGACTTCACGATTGAATGAAGATTCAAATCAAAGTGAAGGCCCGGAAGTCGATTTCATAAATCATTTGTGGATGAAAATTTCAAATTAAAAAACATTTAAAATAATTAAATAAATAAATAATTAAA
>CM067527.1:11480000-11550000 GCA_034509925.1 Hirudinaria manillensis
ATCTTTTGCCCGGACGTGTATCTGTCAGTGAGCTTCCCTTGACGTCTGCTGAGAGTAGGCTGAAGAGGATGAGGAGGAAGAGGAAGAGGAGGAGGAGAAAGAGGAGGAGGAAGAAGAGGAGGAGGAGGAGGAAGACGATGGAGAATAGAGGAACGTATTTCAGAGATTCGAGCGTGTTTTACCGGAGAACGGTTTCGCTTGTCTGAGCAAAATATTGCTTTATTAAAGGAACCATGCATTGCCATTTCTGAAGTGAATGAACCACCGAATGAATGAGTGAATGAATGAATGAGTTGTGAGTGGGTGAGTGAGTGAGTGAGTGAGTGAGTGAGTGAGTGAGTGAGTGAGTGAGTGAGTGAGTGAGTGAGTGAGTGAGTGAGTGAGTGAGTGAGTGAGTGAGTGAGTGAGTGAGTGAGTGAGTGAACAATCGAAGAAGCGAATGAATGAATGAATAAGTGAATGGGCATGGTTTTATTCAATTTTCTCTCAAAGTGAGCGATAAAACAGCAACGACTCGTCCCAATTCTAGTCTCGTTTGATTGCTTTGTTCGCCATTTTTTGTTTCAAACGTCCCGCAGATGCACTCGCTTGTCATCCATCTTCATCAACTCCGAAACCACGAAAATCCCTCAACGAACCACCCATCAAAACATTCATTCCCAACGTCACGATGCACGCTGGACAGAGATTCATTCGCTCCACTAGGCTTTCATGGTCTGCGCTACATAAATTCGGCTCGTAAATTATGTTATATTTTATTATTGTAAAAACTCGTTATTATTTCTTCGGATTTACGTTTTATTTAATGATTACCATATCCACGTGAGAATCGTTTTGGCTTTTATACAAAAAAAAATAGTTAAATAATTATTATAAAATTGAAATTATTAAAATCGGAAATAATGGATAAACGGTTGTTGTTATGAATTTAAATTTGCATTGCAGAATTTAATTCTCCTCTCTTTTTAAGAACAATATTTCATTCGTCTTTGAACTGTCCTGGACAATGTCTTTTATAATCCTGACGTACGTTTCCCTTAAAAAGGATGACTTAAGTCTTCCTGTTGTCTCCAAGGATTCCAAGTGACGTCACCGACCAACCGCCCAACCAATCGTTCAACCATCAATCAATCAATCAATCCGTGGTTCTCATGAAAAGCCATCCGTCCATCCATCTGTCGATTCCAACCACCCGCACTAACCATCCAAATTCCCCCGCCTCGTCTGGTCCACCCAATAGATTGTCCGACCCAGTCGAAATCACGTTCAATCAAAAAAGTCGGCCTTGATTGGTCACCCTTCAATCGACCTCTGGCCATTCAACCTACCCCATTGATACACTCAAAATTCATTCATCACTGGAGGTACTAGCAATCATTCAATACTAGTAGTACGATCTCTACCGTCCTCAACTGACGTACTAATGCGTACGACATACTAGTGTGTATACGTTCTGTACATTACAAATATACAAAACACTAAAACAATAAACAAAGGTTTTTTAACGAAAGTTGCAGTTTTAATTGAAAATATTTCTCCATTTTCTGTAACACCATTTCGTGCCGTGTCGAAAATTATTTCAGAGAGTATTGTACTAAACCCCCACAAAAGACGTAGGTTATGAAGCTGTACTGCTGAACTGCAGAAGCTGTACAGTAGTACAGGAATTCACAATTCACCCGGTCACTCCACCGGCATCCGTCCGTCCGTCCGTGCTCAATCGTCCATGCACCGGCGCATCCATGCATCCGTTTAGCCTCCCGACACCGTGGAAGAGTAAAAATAGGTGCTCACCGAAACCTCGATAACTTCCGCTCGGAAAGGCACGGACAGATAAGAAGCTGGAACAACAGGGAAGCCAGGAAATGCCGTTCCGTGGATTCAATGAACGGTGTTTGTCAGGAGAAACCATTAGGAGCACAATTATTTGGGAATTCATTGAGAGTCAAGTATCGATTAGCTTAGTGGGCATTATTATATAATTATATGTTATTATTATTATTATTATCATCATCACCATTATCATTATTATTATTATACTTATCATCACCGTTATTATGATTATCATTATTATTACCAATATTATTATTATCATCATCATCATCACCATTATCATTATTATTACTATTATTATCATCACCGTTATTATTATTATTACAAGTGCTAATTTCATTAAATAATCATTATTATCGAGTATATTATTATAATTCAAATTAATCATTATCAGCACGACCTTACGAGCTCATTACAACCACTAATTCAAAGTACATCCGATTGTGTCTGGATTTCTTTTTCGGAATTTTAGAATGAAATTTGAAAAAAAAAAGATTTTAAAATTATTTTCAAATTTTAAACAAAATTATTTTTTCCTCATTAAATAACATAATTACGAATTTTTCTACATTTCCATTTTAATATCTCTGAGAATCTCTAAATATCGGATGACGTTGAGAGCCGTAATTATAATAAATACAAATTAATAATAATAATAATAATAATAATAATAATAATAATAGTAATAATAATAATAATAATAATAATAATAATAATAATAATAGTGATGATATCACCTAAAATATCTTTATAAGTTAATTTACGAATGAATTGTTTAGATAATAAGTTATTAAATAAAATTAATGGACATAGTAATTATCATCGCTGTCATGATCAAGATCGTCATCATCATCACCATAGTCATCTTCGTCATCATCATCATCATCATCAATGTCGCCATTTTCATTCCCCCAACTCACCAAAGGATACATTCCAGAAGCTGCGTCCATTTCTGAATCACCTCTGAGTTGCTCCTAAGGACCTGCGATGGTGATGATGATGATGACG
Organism: Hirudinaria manillensis; assembly: GCA_034509925.1. Classification (NCBI taxonomy): domain Eukaryota; kingdom Metazoa; phylum Annelida; class Clitellata; order Hirudinida; family Hirudinidae; genus Hirudinaria; species Hirudinaria manillensis. Next base: position 11,482,842 of record CM067527.1, read on the forward strand.
AAGACGATGACGGTGATGATGCTGGAGGTGTTGATGATGATGATGGTGATGATGATGATGATGATGATGATGATGATGATGATGATGGCATGAAAAAGTTGGGTCGATTGTCAACATATAAAGGATATGTTAATGTAATATACATCAACAAACATCTTTGCAATTGAAATGATGATAATGATCTGACTAAGGACGATGATGGTGATGATGATGATGATGACGTTAGAGATGATAAAGAATGAGATAGCTGTGACAACCGTCATAAAGGCACCACTGCCGGTGTCGCTCGTGGCATTTCTGGCACCTACTCCAACACGTCGAGGTCTTGTGACGTCACGTCATCACGTGACAGACACTTTGACTTTTAGAGATGGCGGTAATATTGGAGGGTATTTCAAACAGTGAGAGTATGAGCGATGAATTTATCAGAAAAAAAAAGAAATTAAAATTTATTGCACATGAAAAGGTTTATTTTTAATCTTTTAATAATTCATTTATAATTTAACTACGTTATAATCAAATTAATTTATATTATGTTATAATTAAATTAATTCCAGACAAATAACGGTTAAAAATCATTTTCTCACAAAATAGAAGAAAAATCGTATTCCAAATAAGAAAAAATGAAAATAGATAGGTGGCGTCACTTGTGACGCAATATCCGTAAAGATGGCGCTAAGTTGATCGATGATGGACGGAAGAAATCAGATGAAGGGGAAGAATAAAAGAGTGAGATGTTGATTGCGAGGTGAGCGTCTGGAAGTTTGAGCATGGAATGTTTACATTGGCAGTGCAAACCAGGTCGAATAAGTTGGCCAGAAGTCAACACGAGTTAAGTGGACAAACGGACATTATGTCCATCCACTCATTCATCCACCCATCCATCCATTTGCAGATTGATTCATTTAAAAGACTGAGCTCCCCACTCACTTTCACCCATTTAGCCACTCTACTCATAAACCAGCCACCTATCCATCTACCTACCTATCCACCCATACATCCAGCTATCCAAGGATCTACCCGTTCGCCATTTACAAGCGTACTCATCCAGCTGCCCATCCATCTACCCACCCATCGACCTACTCATCAACCCATACAACCGGCCACCCATCCACACGTCCATTCGACCGAGGGTCACCGACCAATCAATAGAGCCAGATTAGCCTTGCAACAATGGAGTCACTAACTCATCTTAAGACTACTGTTGCCTTTTGACTTTCAATTTTTCTTCCTACTTTTCCATACGTTCCGCCATCTTTTTCTCATTTACTAGTCTCATCCTAATTCAATCCATCTATCCATCCGTCCGTCCGTCCATTAATGAACTCAGTCCTTCATTCGTTCATTCATCTGTTTATCGTTTAATCTGAGCGTAAAACTATTTCCGAAATGTTACAATTTTTTGATTTGACAAAATAAATAAAACAAATTCAAAACATCAAATATCTGGCAATTACAAAGTAAATAGAAATGTATTATTTGAAGATAGACAAATAATTTATATATAAACTCTATATGCGTTAATATATTATATTATTTTTCTATAAGAAATAATTTAAAATAATTTTTATTTAAATCTATATTTTGATATTTTATTTTTTAAAAGTTCACCATTCATTCACCCCAAATTTTCTGTAATATGACATGCTGTCAGCCCAAATTGGAAAGGTCAACGAACACTAGTCAGGTCAATCAATCAGTCAATCAATCAGTCAGTCAATCAATCAGTCAATCAATCAATCGATTAATCAGTCAATCGATCAATCAATCAGTCAGTCAGTCAATCAATCATATCTCCTTCAATCGATCCTGAATCCAGACCGTCAGTCAGCCCATCTCCCCTCCTATCATTCAACCTATCTCGACGTCATCCCTGCTATGTGACGTCACACGGATTCCTGATTTTTTTTTCTCGTATTCTTTTTTCCCGCCAGACCAGACAGGGGGCCGTGTTTAATCGTTCGGCAGGACCCCGAGTGGAATGCGGGTAGAATGTGGGTAGATGGCGTTATTTATGATCTTTGGATTTGTCGGCCGCGCGTTTTATGGGCTCTTATTTTTCTGTATTATCGCCAACGAGGCTTCTTCCGTGGATTAGACGTCGGTGATGTCGGGACGACGATGATTATGACGACGACAACGACGACGACGTCAACGATGGTTCTCCATCTCACGATACGAATAACGAAAAGGAAGAAGTTTAGAAAGGCATCGTATCTACTTCTAAATCAACTCTTTCGACTCTAATCATCTCAATAGTTGATCACGACTGTAACCACCCTAGCGATCACACCCACAGCACCTACGGCAGGGGTCCACCAATCTCCAATCTCGGCGGTCGCCGGCGCTGTCCATAGGGAGACGACAAAGACTAATTGAACGAGAGAGTGGCGTGAGTCCGGCTCTAAAAAGCCTAATCACGCCCTCCTTGTTAGATGGAGCGCTCCAGGAAATAGTTCCCCTCGACAACGGCACCGCTCCACGTTTCTCTGATTTCCGGCCGAATACATCTCGGCTTGAAAAAGCCGCTCGAAAGATAAATGGACACCTGGAAATACTCTTTCGTAGGATATCGTTTTTATTTTCAGTCGGTTTTTTTGTTATTGCTGTTGTTGTAATCCTACATCTACAACGTTCTGTGATCTGTTGGTGGTACGGTGTTGTGTGGTGCGGTAAGTTGGCCGTCGACCGCCCGACCACATTAGCGACAGTCGCTCCCGGAAGTCGCTAAGTAATACTTCCTCTCGAGTAATTCGATCGATCGCCATGGCAACCGAATTGACCGAACCTCCGGAGTCTCCATTATTCTGCCGAGGTTGAGTTCTAAAAATAAAATCCAATCAAAACAAACCAGGCAGACGAGAAAAGTGGAGCCGCGGAGATGGGCCTATTTTCATTCAATTATTTCTACTATTTTTTTATATTTATTTTTTATATTTTGTACACGTGTCTAGCTCGAATAATTCGTAATTATTTATTTGTATTTTAGAATTAAATCATTTATTTCTATTGCCATGGATCGACTGATTTGAAATTAATGCCATAACTTTTCTGACAAACTTTCGCATTTAAGCACAGAATCATTTTCGCAATTAAAATTTAATTAAATCAAATTGATTTAAATTGAAACAAAATTCAACTTTTAATTCCGTCCGTGACCTCCTACACGCCCCCGCCCTACTCCTCGATCCCATAGAAATGAAACAAACAATTCTAATAAAATATTCAAAATAGAAATTTTGATCTGCGGATAAAAATAAAATAAAAAAATTTTTTTAAAAAAAGATTAAAAATCTGCAAAATTGAAACGAAATTGAGAACGACTTGAAAAACTGAACCTCTCTCAGAATTCCCGTAAGATGTCTCCTAATCCAGAGCATTACAATTCCTCCATCCTCACCTTCAGTGCATCTCTACAAGAAAACGACGACGACGACGATGATGACGACGATGGTGATGATAATGATGATGGTAATGTTGATGACGACCGACCAAAAATCATCACCGACATTACGTCAATATTAAAAATAAAAACAATTATAAACTTTATAATTGTCGAATTATTAATTAGGAATTATTAACAAATATATTTTAAACTCATTAATATAATCGATGGTTCTTAACTTTGATCATCGAAAGTCATTTTGCTAAGGTCAGATTGGCATCAATAACGAGGCAGCTTATCCTGCCATCTGCCGACAAAATTATCTCTGCTAGCCTACTTTCTAAATCCAAGTCTAGACAAAACAATCTCGTAAATTATAATTGCGAATTATTATTAATAATATCGTTAATGAATTCCCAGCAATACTAATTTACGAATTTCCTTAATAACTGTAATTGACGTTCTCCCTATAAACACAAAGTTTATATTAATGGGATGAGGTATCTTTTAAAACCAAACCAAAACATATCACGATAAAATCAATGTCACTTTAGAAATCCTGTAGTCACGACTACATCTACAACCGTCATCATCGTCGTCATCATCATCGTCCTCCTCCTCATCATCATCATCATCATCATCGTCTTCCTCATCCTCATCATCGTCCACTTATTGCCATGCAATCAAAATTGCTCTCCGCTTTCGAACAAATGATGTAGGTGACGACGATGGAGATGCGATGGTTCCAAACAATCACTGGAGATGAAGTTATTTCCTTTTCCTATTATTTTAATTCAGAGATCAATTACTGTAATTAATGCTCTTTTATGCTATTTAACTTAATATTATTATAAAGGACCTAATTGGATGTTAATCCCAAGGTCGGGTCAATTGGGATTCTCGGGATTCTATTTATTCATGATTTATTCAAATCAAAAATATTTAAAATATCGTGACGTTATTATCATTTAACGATGCTTATTATAAAAGCAAACGATAATAATTAAACCAAAGTATTGACAAACCTGGGCACGAAGCATTATTAACAACGATGCCCCTACGACAATAATCCAGGTAGAACCGTACGTCATGGTCGACAGATGGCACAGAAACAAAACCGGAAATGCCCGTTTCTATGGCTACCTGCCTGACCTCATGAGGGCTCTGTCCAATCAGGTGAACTTCCGCTACGAAATGCACGTCGTTCCAGACGGAAGTTACGGCCACAAGATTGGAAACGAAAAGTGGAACGGAATGATCGGGGAAATCCTGAACGGGGTAACCCACCATAACTTTTCACTATCAGTCGAATCGTTATTGGTATCCTGTTATTATAGTCTTTCATTTGATCTAAAATGAATTACCAGATAAATTACTACTTACCCATGCGCATTCGACTGTTCAAATACATCATTTTAAACATGCATCGTTAATTCCCGATATTCCCAAGGCAGGGTAAGAGAGGGTAAATGGGTTCGGAACCTTTAAATTAAAGCCCCCAATAAATTTCGCTCACCATGGATCAGCCAGCCTTCCGAACCCCACACGAATCCCACTTGTCCTCAGCTCCCTCCATAAACATAGATTTTATTCTTATAAAAACATTTCCATTCAATTCTTTATGCCCGAAAATTCGCTCCCAGAGAGAGGCAAATCCTTAATGACTCTCGCAAGGTCGAGAGGAATTACAAGGCCGGAAAGCGAGCCGTTTACTGCATTAAATCTGATTTTTATGCTCCCTCTAAGCCCTCTTTTCTCCTTTTCCAGACTGCCGACTTGGCTGCCGCCCCCATACTCATCACGGACAATAGGAAGCCGGTGGTCGACTTCACCATACCATTCCTCAACTGCCAAACGGCCCTGCTCATCAAGAAACCCCCCGTCGGAATGGGACAAAAGGTGAGACGACCCAAAAGGGGTATTTTATGATTAGATTAAGTGCACGAGAAAAACTGAGGCTGTGGTTGAGCAAGAACTTGACAGCGAGTGAGGTGACCTCTCACTGTCCTGAAATAGTGGGGTACGTTCTTATCGCACCCGCCACAACATAGGCCAAACGTCGTCCAATGCTACCACGGATAACCCTATCCATCATCATACTTAATAAGTACCTATGCCCAAGTAAGCGTAACTTCAACAACAAATCATGATTTCCTCACACAGGTCAAAAGTATTCACGACCTCATCGATCAATCAGAATTTACCTTCGGAACTCTGAGACGTGGTGTCATACCCAGGTCCTTCAGGAAAACCAACGATACCGCCTTAAAGGCCCTCTGGAGACAAATGCAGAGGTTAGCAAAGCAATTTGAATATCAGCAAAACTGAAATAAATTGAATAATTGGAAAAAATAGTAACAGAACAAAAAACATCATACTTTTATAGCGCTCAGACCGAAGTTATATAAAGGACTATGTGTCATTACATTTTTTCCAGGTTCGGCACGGGGGTATTCACCTCAACAAACGAAGAGGGTATCGAAAGAGTACGCAAGGAGAAATTTGCCTTCATCCTTCCGGACACCATCGGCGAATACGTGGCCGGGAGACAGCCCTGCGACCTCACGACAGTCGGACCCCTACCTCTTATGAAAAAGGGTTTCGGGCTGGCACTGCCGAAAGATTCTCCGCATCTAACTGCCTTCAACCGAGCGCTGAGGCTGCTGAAGAAGAATGGCTTCTTAGAACGTTTGAAACTGCAGTGGTGGGCATCCGAATGTCAACAAAGCGATTCCAGTTGGAGACTAAAAGGTCACGGAGGGAATGCCCTTCTCAGAGCAAACAGACCTCGAAACATTGCAGGCAAAGCGTCCGCCGTATTAACAACGACGGTAACTCCAAGCCAATTAGACCTTCTGTGGCCGCTAATAATTGTTCAAATTATTAAACTAATTTCATGATCATCACACGATTTCTTATTTTATAAAATTTCATACGTCCGGAGTCGTCTTTATCAAAAAAGAGCGGCGCAACCAACCAACTGCGAGACGACGAAGCGGACGAGATTTGAATTTTAAGTGGTCGCGTTTTGTTTTTATTCTTGCGTTCATTAACTTTGGCAGCTTTGACTGGATTTTGCTCATAATAAATATTTATATCGTGTTTCTGACAATATTTGTCGAAATTGTTTAGTCTGCAGACCCGTAAAATTTTCAATTTAATGCTAGAAAATGTTTTCACTCTCCAGGTAAAATCCAATTTAAAAAAAAAAAACTCATTAATTTGAGATTTAATTAAAAGCGAAAAACCCGTCCAGACATTTCCAGCACGAAAAAAGAAGAGAATTATCTCTTTTCATTGCTCCCGGAGGGATCGAGCGATAGATTATTCTTCTTCTATTTCTTCACAGCGATGTGGGGAATGAAGATTTTAAATAAATTTGAGGTCGACTTTTGAATTATTATTTTTAAATTACGAACTCGATGAGGGGTTGAATTTTTGTAGCTTAAATACTTTTTATCTCGCCGTATTTAGAAATAATTTTGGGATATGGGGACTGAACACTATCATTTTTATCCAGTTATTTAAAGTTAATTTTATGCAATTTATGTTCAGCGCTTAATTTGTATTAACAAAATCGTAACTGGATTTTTGAAAATTTCGTTTTTCGTGATTTATGGCCCAAAATTTTTGTTATTACTCCTGCAATTTGCAGTATTTTGAATTTCTTTAGCCTCCAAGCAACTCTTTCTTTGCAACCATCGGTCACGACCATGCGGCAGTTTGGCTTTGCCTTGATTTCGGGCGGATCTGCATATGGAATGAATTTATTCCGCCAATCATTCAAACCAGATGCGACGTAATATGGCAAATTGTAGCTCGGATGATTTTTATCGCTCACGATTTTCGATGAAAATTTTCGAAGGAAGAACGAAACTATTCTTTATCATTAAAATAGAAATTCTTGAAAAAGATGAAATCATTAAACGATAATTGATAGTTTTTCGTATTCTTTTTGTAATTTAATACTTTGCGAAGTGACTTAAAAGAGTGTAATTTTCAACATTTTGTCCGAAAGCAACAACTGTTCGGAGCTGTTTACCTGGTCAGAAACGCCGAGAATTTTTTTTTAAAAATTCGGTCGACGTCATTAAACTTTTTTTTATTCACACCTGATCGACATTTTGTGCCACGTACGGTTATCCTGGAATACCCCCCAACGGAGTCTCCCCTGGAATATCCCCGACGGAGAGATATTTTCACGGTAATTTTTTTGTTTTGCTTCGCCAACATTCAAAGTCCTGACATGACTTGCAACACAGAAAAAGCCATCAGCCAATTTCGAGAGGTTTGGGCGGAGATTTTGCTCTTTTTCTCATTTCGAAAAAAAATTTAATAATATCCAGAATAACGCAGTAGCGGATCTAAGGGGACCGGATAGGTTCATGGCCCCCGCGATAATAAAAAATAAATTTTTTAAAACTTGGCGACTGAATCGAGAGACGGATTTAATCTTTAAATTGAATATTTGCAAATTTTCTCCCTTTTCCGCCAAGGCGCCCAGGATCTGCCACTGAAATGGCGTCCCTATTCAACGAAGGATCTTCAGTAATTTTCTATTTCTTTGGATTTCATTTGAACAACTTTGAAGTGCTCAATTTGATGATAGTATTTAGCTATTTAGTTATTTTATCCATGATAAAAGTTTCGTTTGCGAGGTGTTGTAAGAGGTCATCACTCGAGCGTAGAAATTAAAATATATCCGTTTGAGATAAATTTGTGTTTATAATTTTTATACCTATCTTTAGCCATAAGTTTAATTTTGTTGCTTTTGAGACTAGTGTGACATACATAGACATAATGCCACGTGAAAGTGTCTTAGAATCTAGATTCTTTGCCTCGTTTAGTTCGTTTGTTTAATTATGGCTCCGTTTGACTTTAAAAACCCCAAAAAATTATCTCAAGTCAAAACTCATGTGACGATGTCTAACTTGCTCATCTACTTTTACAACTGCGCTCAATTTCAACATTATCGATGTGCTATGTACTGGTTGAGTGATTCATTCGACCTGAAATTTCCCAATAATAAAACTATAACAGAACTTTCTTTAACCCGACATTTTGTCCAGGAAAAGCAGGCAACCCCTCAAGACCAAACGTTTCTATTACCTGGATAGAAAAACCACCGAATATTTGACGTGACCACTAACTCATTTTAACATATAAAAACATGAATTATTAATGGATGATCCTATCAACAAACTGAAATTTTTATTTGAATGATGTTTAGGCGATGCTTGCTTGCAGACTAATTTATCTGTACCTGACATGCTGCGGCCAAAAATGTTCTAATTAATTAAATTAAATGATATTAAAAGAGTATTAGTTTAAATTTATTTTTGTTGAAAAATATTTATTAGAGCAACTTGGAAAGATGTTATGAGGGTTTGGCTTTACGAGATGAGGGCAACACAAAAAATCTGGAAATTATAATTTTGTGGAGGAGCCATTAGGACATAAATAAACAAAATGTTCTACGTCTTATCGGACCATCACCCTCACGGATCTCATGTATTTGTTACGGATTATGTGTTTGAAAAAATTATACATCGTTCGCATTCGGAAATGTCGTTGTTTAGGTTTTGCTTTGTCGACAATTTGGGTCGCTAATGATATCAGTTTTGGTCAGTTCCATCCGACGGTTGCAGTGGCATGGCGACTCGACGTAATAACATCTTTGAAGATTAAAATTTAATCTTGTTCAGTCGCAATCCGCAAAGGATACTCGTTTTTTTTTTGATAAACTGAAATTTTGAGTTAACTATAATCTTGAAAGTCTAGTCTATTATGTCTTTATATTGTTTGCAAAAACTGGATCTGACCTGAAGTGAACGTTATTGGCTGGTTATGGAAGATTCCGATTTGGTTGCTGATACCAAGCAAGATGCTAATGATGGTTTGCAACGAGGGGATGCTGCCTACGAGTCCAATGCTGACGAAGAGGTTCCACAGGCTGCGATCGATGAAAGTCCAAAACAGGTTTTGAAATCATCGGAACCACAGCACGCAAATGCGGAGTCATTGACGACAGTTGGGTATACTCAAATTTCTTCGCGTCTTCCTGCCGTTGCATCCAAGTCGGACCTTCCCGAGACAAAATCACATTGCAAAGATGACTTGAAAACCGGAAACTCGTGCGACGATGAAGATTTCCAGAGAGTCATTTTGCCAGATCTTTTAGAAACTGGATCAAAAGAATTTGGAAATCTTCAAGATGAATCCCAAAGCGAGTCATCGAGGCACAATTCATCCCATCTAGTTACTTCGATCTCTGGCGACTGGGAAGTTGAGCAGGGTTCTGAAGAAAGACTGCTGATTTTGGCGTCGCCACCTCTTTTCCCTTCGGTTCTGACATCTTCACCTGGCCATCCACGTCATTCTCAAGTGGTCATTGGGGGTTCAGAGGATTCTCCAAACAAAGCTACAAACCGTTCGATCAACCCTCTGAAGCCAGAAATCATCCAGGAAATTACTGATGTTGGCAACCTGGGATATGAAGGAACTTCAGAATCTTGTGAATCAAATTCTTTCGAATCAAAATCTTTAGAAATCTCAGCTACCTGCACGTCCGCACTCATCAATTCGGCAAATGTCGGCAGCGTCATACCCGAGAGTGCATCTTCGGTGCCAAAAGACAGTATTATTGATTCGGCAACGGGGAATGATTCTAAAAATATCTTTTCCTGTGAAACCGCTCAGCTTTTGGAATGCAAACAAGTAGAATCGGGCAAAATCCGGGTTTGTAATTCCCCTTTGCTAGAAGTTTCTTTGGATTCTGGCGACGGTCAAACTTATACCGAGAGCACGTTAAAAGAACGTTCAAAGTCTCTAAGTAGTAGAGGTGACTGCAAAGCTGCATCGACGTGCGAATCTCCCATCGTGATGATGATTTCAAATGCCAAAGAACCCGAGGAGGCTCGTGTCGTTCAATCCCCCAAAACCGACGATGCCGTCGATCGTGCCGTCGATGACGGCGATGAAAACTTATTAGAGCCACCGTCTTCGTCGTCATATTCTTCTATATCGTCTTCACTGCCTTTGTCATTATCGCTGCCTAACTCCTATAATGGCGGCTCTTTGTTGCCTCAACACAATCTCTGTGACTCTCTCAAGTTCCAATCCAAGTCTTCTGAAATTCAGCCTTTGCAACAATCCTACCCATATTCTGAAGATCATTGGTTGAATGCAGCCTCTTTGGGAGGAGTTGCCCAGAACGAGACCATAAAGAGAAAGCAGAAAAGCCTGAATGACATCATAATAAGAATGTTGAACGATAGCTCAAACAAAGTCCACTGTGCCACCGTAGAATCCTCTGACGACGTTCCTCGGTCTTCCTTCGCCAAAAACGATTCTCCGCCTAAAAAAATTGACGCCTCTCAAGACGTAAACAAAGTCCTCGTGGATTATCCCGCAAACGTCGAAGACGACGACAATGACGACGACAACGACAACCTTGAAATTCAGATCGACGACGACGTGGAGATCGAAGTTGCCGACAGGAACGACGAAAAGCCAAATGACACGAGCTCCGATGAAATGTATCGTGCAAACATCACGAAGACGGAGATGCACGATTGTCCGAACCAGGAGTTCAGAGGGAAACACCATCAAACCTCAAATTGCTCCATTGATGACTTCCAAAAGCTGTCATCTTCCTTTATCCAGGATTCTGATAAAAGACATCAGGAGATGACAGACTATCAAATGGTTAAATCTGACAAGGATGCCTCGAGAGTCGACATCCTGGAATCTGGCTACATGTTTCCTTATGATTCGAGGATCTACAACATGCATCTCTTTGAAAAGTTTCTGCCGCACGCTTATCACAACGAGTACAAGACCTCTTCTCATTATCACGAAGCAAATCATATGGGGGGCAGAGCAGTTTGTAATGCTAGTGCTAAGGATAATCACTACATGATCGATCAGGACGACTTTGGATCCGATGCCATCGATCTTACCAAGAACACGAGGCCGAATGCGATGGTTTCCGGTAATTCTTTTCCTCTAAAAATCCACGAGGCGTCGGAGGATGAGAGTTCTCCGATGGTCAAAGTACCTGCCGTCGAAGGTTGTGAAAAAAAGCTGCCGCAAGATCTCAGATCGACGACCAACGACGGAGTCTCATTTCCCAAAGCAGATCAAATTGCCAAGATTGGTGGTAGCATGATCTCAAATGACATAACCAGAGGCTACTCAGGATCTGCTGTTTCACAAGAGAGACAGGAAGATGAGGAACTGAGAAGGCTAGGTAGCATAGGTAGAGATAATTTTAGTACTAACAAAAACACAGAAGATCATTTGCTGAAAGATGGAATTAAAGGAATGAAGACTTATCCAGAGAATCTTTCCTCTCCAAAAGAATGCGATTCCAAAACATTTAGTCTTCCCTCTTATCACACCATTGCCGACACCGATAAACTGGGCCTGAGCCACTCGAATCTCGATGACTACTCTCATGCCTACCAATACCAAAATGCCAACAACAAATCTGCCAAATATTCCCTCATGACCGAGATGGGAAATTCATTCTATGCCTATTACAGCAATGCACATTATAACGGCACAATGGGCATCTACGGAAGTGTCGGACATTGCTTGTCCGTGTCGGAGAAAATGCAGCAGTCCGACGGCCAGCAAGCGTCGTCACAGGAAGCGGAAGTTTTAAATCTGGCCAAACAAGATAAAGGCTCGAGGCCATCAGATGTTGGCCTGCCACCGAATCCTGGATTTAAAGGTGAATTCAGTCACGAGAGGGAATTGGAAAGCTGTAGTCCAAATAAATCAGATCAAACCAAAATAGCACAGTTTTTTCAGGAACATTATGCTAACAATCTGGAGATCATTACCAAGGAGGACAAAAGTCAGTCATCCAATGGAAGCCTTAGTCCCGTGAACATGGAAAACCAAAAGACAGAATTGCCCAAATCTAATTCATTTAATTCAAGCTCAGCCAACAGTTGCACTGCCGTCAATGACCAGACAACAAGTGATTCAAAACTGCCACATATTCTCCAGGCTTCCTCAGAGCACCACAAAGAAATGGCTAAGACCAAATCAATGTGGAGAGACAAGTATCTGGCCGAAGACTCTGGCCTCCACTTTACCAATTTCTCCAGCATCTCGAGACTGGAGCAGTGCGTCAGCTCCATCAATTACGACAAGCCCGTCTTGGACAAAAAGGATCGACTGAAGCTTTCTGCAGACGTCGAGAAAGAACTCCAGTCTTTCAGAATGGGACTAAAAATGCTTGGAGATTCTGGAATGAAGCCCTACGATAAACAGGATGATTTGTCCTCAAATCCAAATCCAAACAGAACATCTTCAGGTAAAGGCAACTCGAGGAAATCCAGTTCGGCCAAAAAATCTCTCAACACCGAGGGTAAAAGAGATAGGCGATCGAAGTCAACGAAAGAGTCAAAGTCGAACAAATCGTGTCCGTCGGAATTCCCTCAGGATTTCAGTATGGTAAATAATTATCAAATGAACGGTCATCTGGGTCACGTGCCGTGCCAAGACTACCCCCACGAACGTCTCATGCCCCCTCAAATGTGCGGCCCCTTGGATGTGCACGGCAATCTGCAAGAAGCGAACAATCTCTCTTCGTCGGAAACTGGAAAAAAGAAAAGAGGAAGGAAAAAGAAAGCTGAGTCGAACGTGCAGAATGTCGAGAACCAATTCAAAAGTTCAGAGTCCTCGAACTTCTCCGAACACGTCTACGGCTACGGAATGCTGAGCAATAATTTCTCAGGATACTCCGACAACTTTTATAACGGCAACATCAACGCGCATCAACACTTCAGGCAACAACACTTGCAGCATCAGGTGAGTGCTCAAAACAAATACTCTCAAGCAGTTCCACAGACTGACAAGCTGTCTTCCCATTCTATCCTGAAGGTGCCTGATTCACACTTGTCTTCTTCAGGATCGTCTGCTAAAAAGAAACATGCCAGGGCAAGCGACTGTAGCAAATCAAATGGCAGGGATAAAAACAAAAATTCTGCTAAGTCTCTCGGCCATGTTGAAAGATTGACCGACAGTGGCGATATGGAGGATGAATCGTTCCTCTGCAATGGGGCTTCTTTGGACATATATCTTAATGAACCAAAGGATTGCCACAAATCTGATCCCTGGGTGGAGAATGAAAATCAGGATGGTGATGCAGAAGGAAAACTTCCATTTTCTTTTGATGCTGACCAAAAGACATTCACATGCCATTATTGTAACTATCAAGTCAAAAGGAAAGGTCAACTGATGAAGCATTTGGGAGGTCACCAGGTTTTTGTCTGCACTCATTGCAATGCCAAGTGTCCCGACCAGAGAAAGCTAGAGGAGCACCTGCTGGACAGACACCCGACGAGGTGTGGCAGACGACTCTGCAAGAGATGCCACGTCCTTTTTCGGTTGGAAGAGTTGGAAAGGCACGAAATCGAATGCAACGGAGAGAAGCAGGGATGGACCTGCGACCTGTGCGACAAGAAATTCAGATTTCTCTCTGCCGTTAAGAATCACGTCAGCAAGTGGCACAAAAACGAGACTTCAAAGTTCGATTCGAGATGCGATGATTCCCACAAGAAATCAAAAGTTAAGTCATCTTCTGAGGTCAGTAGAAGTGGCAAGGGAGTCGAATATGTTGACGAAAGCACCATACTCGATGAAATCCAAATAGTCGACCTGCCTCAGCTAGAAACTACGAGCTTTGAAATGAACAACTTTTTTGGCGAAGCTTCCTCTCCGAATCGAGATTCGTCTACTGATGCTTGCTCCAGAAAAAGTTCGACCCCCGGCAGAGAAAAGCAGTCGACTAATTCTGACAACAACGAAGTGACCAGACCTTTCACCGACTTAGAGAACGAGAAAAAAGTGAGGACATTCCAATGTGAAATGTGTCCTAAATTTTACAGATCCATGCAGAGTCTGAAAATACACAGGCAAAAAAAGCATGCAGATTTCATCGAAAAACAAACCGAATCGGACGGAACCGTACCCTCCGCTCCGATCACGAGAGAGGTCTCGAGTTCCGAAGAGACTTGTAATTTGGACACCGGGGCCAGTGCTTCCGAGGGCAGACGCGACGACGCTTTGGACAAGTCCGCGTGCAGAGACGCCGAAGGGGAAATCATTTCCGCAAAGGAATGGATAGGACGAAGCTCTAATAAACCAAATCAATACGAAGATGATGCCATTTGCGACGTTAGCAAAAAGGGTGACAGCTTACTAGACGATGACGCGTCCAATGGCATACCATCTTCTCACTTCCCTCTCTCGGACGGATGGTTCCAGTGCACCTACGAGAGTTGCTCCAAGAAGTTCAGGAAGCTGGAACAAGTCCAGAAGCACGAGGAAAGGCATCCAAGTACGATGCTTCTATATTTTGTTTTGTTTCTTCTGCTTATTATTTCTTTTTTAAATGTGAAATAATTTTTTGATTGTGAAATAATGTCCGAATTAAAGGAAGTCCTTTTATGAAAGCACATAGTTTCAGACATCTAGTTTTAAACTATTTTAATTAATAATTGTGAATTTTAATTTTTATTATATGGGTTTCTGTAAAATAATTTCATACAAATATTTTTGTCTGGTCATTGACCATAAGCGATGAATGATTTCAGTCGACAAAATCTACAAGTGCGACTGGCCAGGATGTCGTAAAGCTTACATCCATTATGCCAATCTGTACTCTCACAGGAGTCACCACATAACAGCCAAGCCCTTTATCTGCAACCTCTGCTCCAGCGCTTACTGGCAGAAGTGTTCCCTCAACAGCCACAAGGCTCGGGTGCACGGAATCAAAAACCTTCCTAACGTGCCCGGTCCCAAGACCGACAGGCGCAGAGTTAAACCGACTTTCGACGCCTGCGACGATGATTCAAAGACCATCACTTCTAATGTCAGCGACTCCGAGACAAATGGGTTCCAGGAAAAATCTGAAAATGGAGCTGCATCGCTGTCTGGTTCTAGGCAAATGGTCGACACCGAAGTTGCTCGAGAAGATGAAGATATTTATGATGAGAATATCGGTAAAAACAAGAGCGACGATAATAACAATCATATTTCTTTAGTCAAAGATTCAGGCAGGAAAAGAGCGCAGTCTGTTTCTAAAGAGGATGCAAAAGGCGAGCCAAACGATGACCTTTCAGAAATGAATAAATCCGAGTCTTCTAGGATTTCCTCTAACGACACTAGAGTCGAGAACTGCAGAAACGCCGTTTCTAATTCACGTGCAAAGAAATCCTCAAAGGCAAGCGAAAGGAAATCTCCTAAAGTGGATGTAGATAAATCAGAAGTAAGTCAAACTTCCACGAACAACCAAGAGATAGGGAGCGGCAAAAGGAAGAGGGGTCGAAAACCAAAAAATGCAAAGCAGCTGGACGAAAAGGAATCGGACGTGGTCAAATCCGACGTGGTCAAATCCGACACGTCTTTCTTGAAGGTCGAAAAATCTCAAAATAACTCGGAAGTCGTGGAGACGAGCGGATACAAAATCACAGAAAGTAGATGCGTGGTGGAAGAACTGCTACTCAGCACTAAGGTTCCCTTGGGTCAACATAATCTGGAAGAAATGACTCCACTCGAGGTGGCCCTTGCCGATCTCGGTGCTAGGGAAATTGAAAGCTGTGACGACGCATCATTCGGGACAGAAAAAACAAAGACAAAAAGGAAAATCAGGACCAGTCTGAATTATAGAAAGAAGAGCAAACTTGCTAAGAAATGCAATCAGGAAGTTTCCAAGCAGTCAGATATGTTGGCACAGCCTTCTCTAACTTCGGTGGCCATGGTCAAAGATGATGACATCGTTCGTGATGAAACACAAAAGTCAGTACAAATCACGACAGATTGCAAGGATGAGGACAAGACTGAAGTAGTCACTGACAAATCCTCTGGCAACAAAGAGACCCAACCAGTAGAAATTAATCTGGATAAAATTATCAAGATTCCTGAAGTTCCCAAAGTGAATTTGGACGTTGAATCTCAGAATTCTGAAACCATGATGAGTTTGACAACTTGTGACAAATCATTGATTGGGAATGTGTACGAATTTTGCGAAAGTGAAGGTGAAGAATGTGTCGGATCCAACAAATCTGCGATTAAAAAGAATCTCTCGACAAAAAAATCAGAAGTTAAAGAGTATGGTCTGCAAAATGAGAGGAGAGACTTAGAGGATTCTGACGATAATGCCAGCCTTGACTTTAAGCTCTCGAGAGGCAAGCCATTGAAGACTTATCTCGACAGGCCAAAGAAAAAGTTACCCTCTTCTTCATACTCTGTCGATTCAAGTTCTTCTGCCAGCTTGACTGGTGAAGAGTCTACACAATGCATCAAAAGCAAACAGAAAAGAAAGTTAAAGTCTGAGAGTCTCGAGGTGAACCAGCCTCTCAATAAGAAACTCAAAGGAGATTTATCTAATGCTCAGAATGACTTCTCTTTTGATGCCGACGACAAAGAACCGAGTGCAGTCGCCAACGAACCTCGTGTTCAAGCCGTGAAAAATGTTCCGGACGGAAAAATGGCAGATAAGGGGCCGGTCGATTCTCAACCGTTGCCCACCAGAAAGGCCAGTAAGAGACGTAAGAATGAGGTGGAAGTGTTACTGGAGGATACCCTTTCGAGACCTGCCACAGCTGACAAAAAATCAAGTTCTGGAAGACTGAGCAAGCGATCAGAACTGTTCAACTTTGAGAGATCTCTTTCTTTGAAACCGGATGTCAGAAACAGTCCGGAAACCAAAAAAGCAGAGTTTAAAACGAATGCCCAAAAGAAGAGTTCTAAAGGCAAAGATAATACTCCAGGAGTAGAAACTGCTGAAAAGAATGTAATTGCAAAACCAGAGCCCGAATCTAACAAAGCTGTACCTAGTCCCTACAAAGAAACAGATTCTAGGAGCCCAGAGGTAAATTCAGAGTCTCAATCCCAACCGATTGAGAGTAGATTGGCCAAAAAGCGCAAAGCTGAGTCTCTGGTACCCATGTTTTATGATGATACTCTTCAGCTGAAAGATGATTGCAAGACCCCCAATAAAGATTTGGGCAATGAAGAGATCATGAAAGAAACTGTCTGTGAAACTCTCAATGAGAATCACAACTGCAGTTCTTATGAAGTTGGAGAAAATGCCATCAATGATGCTAAAGAAGTTAGTTCTGCAGACATTGAAACACAAGAGAATTCTGTGAAAGAGGAGCTGTTGCCAGTTGCTGAAAGTCCTGGCACCAATCCCAATATAGTAATCAAATTGAGGATTAGAGAAGTCGATCAGATTGTTGTCCCAACAACTGAAACAGAACAAGAAAGTAAGCAATCTGAGGAGCAGGAATCTAGAGGTCAAGATCAATCACATGCTCACAGTTCACCAGAGACTTTTACTTGTAGTGATGTTATTATTACTAATCAAGTTTCCACTGCTGAATCATCAAAACCAGGCGATGCCCCTAAGGTCATCAGTAGAGATGTGACTGAAGACAATGATAGTCAGCTGTCTCTCATAGATTCTTTGGAATATTTGAGGATTGGGGAATCAGACAAAGTCATATCCTCTTCAGAGAGGTCCCCCGTAACTCCTCACTCAGTTGAGAAAGGAGGATTGGCACTTAATCCATGTAGGCAGTCTCCTACTATTAGTCAGTTGGATAAACATGCTGACGGCGCTTTCAAGGAGGACGATTATTGCATGGAAGACGGCGATGATAATGGCGGCTTTGTCAAACCCAGTGAACCACCCAGTACTTGGAGGAATTATGACTACGAAGACAACGGTTACGAGCCTCAGAGCGAAAGAAAGAGATCTAAGGATAAGATCAAAAATGCTTCGTCCGTTTTACAGTTGGAAAACGGTCAGTCAGAACAGCAGACGGAAACGAGCAAGGAGAGTTCATTGCCGAGGGAGAACGGCGAGTCCGACAAGCTCGGTCACTTCGGGAAGGCAGATTCTCCGGAAAAAGATTTTTCAGTTCTTTCTCAAGGCGGAGATGGTGAGATGAAACGAAGAAAAGAGTCTCACGTGCCTCAGGTCGGTACCGAAACCGAAGTTTTCCCCAAGAGCACTTCCATTGCCGATCCTAATGCGCCATTAGGGAGTGCGCTCGATGGAGATGATAAGATTTATCAGGCAAAAAGTCAGGGTTTCGAACATCCGGACGTCGCTTATTCTGCCGATCAATTCAGAGACGGTTTGGCCGGCAGTCGACCGATCTCTCCTTTCAATCATTCAAAAGAGTTGAGCCATCCGGTTTCCAGTCTTCATCGCAAGGATAGCAAGCTGTCGGTCGACACCCTGGCAGAGGGTCAGCCCTATTCGACCGCATGTAGCTCTTCTTATTTCGATTACCAGGCCATGGCAGGAAAGAGGTCCGATCCTCATCCACTGAGCTCCCTCGAAAGTCTGGCCACTCTTGCACCTTCGACAGGGCTCGGGGGATATTTCGACTCGGTGGTGCCTCCTGAGAAAAGACTAGCCAATGATCCCAATAAGCCACCTAGATCAAACAACTTTCATCCGGAAATACCTCCCCCTCCTCCTCCGCACACTCCGTTTCCCACCAATCCGTACCGTAACATTTCTGGCTACGAAGCCGACCTCGCTCTTCTCGGAGCCAACCGACACAAGGGCTATCGCTACAACGAGCGACCGTTTGATCCATCGCTGACCGTGCCCTACGGTTATGACAGACCAGAACTGCACCACCCTTCCTACCACATGGGCTCCAATTTCGCTCCGCCCGATAGCCGCTTTTTTAGCCAGTTTTTGCAGAGCGCCGACGCCGTAGATCAGCGTTATTACATGGGCCAACAAGGTAGCTTCGGTGACTTCCACAAGACTGCTGCTTCGGGTGTTTCCGTCGATCCAAAAAACAAATTTGCTTCCACGTCGTTCACCTCGCTGCTTACCGGATCTCCCTATTCCGGCCTGTCCGATTCTTACCTGTCTTCCCTGACCCCAAACATTTCGAATGCTTCCTCTCTGACTCCCAATCAACTTAGCAACTACGGCAGAGGCGAAGGTTGGACCGGCGAAAGGCCTTGGACGGCAGTGCCACCTTTAACGAACGATCCTTCCATCCAGTATCAACAGCAGCAACAGCAGCAGAGCCACAGTTCTTCAAGGAAGCAACAACAGCAGCCTCCAAACGACTATGACACTCATGCTTCTAAAAAGACCCCTTCGAGTTCTTCCGCCTCTTCGGTCAGAGGTTCGGGCGATGCCCACTTTTACAACTCCTACGAAACCTCCAGTCCAAGGTTAAGAAACTTGGCCACCCCCGGGCCGCCACCGGCTGCTCCGTCAGGCCACAAGCGACTCGAAGAAGCGTACCGACAAGCTGCAGCCATCATGTCTTCGGACTATAACCAACCTCATCCCCATCCTTCCCTGATCCAACCGACTCCGAATCCTGCTACCGACGTGTACGGTCCCGTCGACCCCGTGATGAACCCCGCCGCGTTCCCCGGTTTCAACCGCTACTACTATTCCGCTGCCAGAGACGCCGTCTATCGTTCCCAGCAACGTCTGGCGGCCATGCATCATCACCAGCAGCAGCAACAGCAACCTCACCCTCACAACCCGTCGCTCAGTCCCTTTTCCAATGCCGTCAATTTGGCCGGTTTTCCTGCGCCCGGCTATCCGCCGGATCCGTTCGCTCCGCTCCCGGCATCCACGACGGGCATGGCTTATTCTTCGAAGAACCAGCACTATCCCGGCAGCAGAGGAGCCCACGGTAACGGCGGAGGGGCCGGAAAACACCACCAGAACCAGATCCCGCCGTCGGCATCGACAGGCGCTCCTCCGCCTCAGACGACCTCCAAGAATAGCAAGTCGTCCAAAGCCGTCCTGCCGCCCCTGGGCTTGGGAGGCATGGCTCCCTCTTTCGACCACCTGAACTCATCCAATTTCCTCCACCAGCAGAACTCCGCCATACCGCCCGATCCCTATCGCCAGTCGGTGATCTACAACATGATACCCAAGTACTTTTAGCAACGTCGTCAACTTTATAACATTTTTATTTCTCGTTCGTGTTTCGCTTTCGTTTAGTTTTGCGATCGGTTTTCGGTCTCCCCGCGGTCCGGCCTCCGGTCCGGAGTCCGATCGTCTGGATTCCCGATGGTTTTGCTAAGCGTCGTCTCATTCAATGACAGTAAAACTCCTTTTCGTTCCCGACTGAGTTTTTTGGCCCTTACGTTACGTTCTCATGCAATACCTAGGTATTATTAGCTTTCGGTTTCCGACGCCCTGGTTTTGTTTGGACCGTGAGGTTAAATACGTCTCTTTTTAAAAACTGCTGCATCTTCTGGATGCCCTCGTGCGACCTTTCTCGTCGCCCCTCATCGAGTCAGTAACCCTGCTTAGTACTTTGTCAGCTGATAGTGCTACCTCGATCGGTCACGCCAAAAGTTAACGACTGCTTGTCATCAACACATATATATATATGGACGCCAATGAGTTAAAATTAAATTGTTTTTGAAATGTTTTTAGGTAAATTAACTGATACCAGTTTCTATGAACAAATAAATAAATATATATATATATATACATACATATATATATATATATACATGCATATATATATATATATACATACTAGATATTAGCCTGACTTACTAATACTAGTTCCTAGTGTCCATTACATATGTAATTGCATGTATTCCTTATATTGTATATAGATTTGGTACATACGTCTTCCCACCCTGTAATGTCGTCTCTTATAAGTCGCAACAGCTGTGAATAAATTGACCTTTATTATCATCATCATCATCATCATCGTCATCATTACTGGAGTCAAGGCTCATATTATGTATTATTAGACTAATTTCACCATTAGCTGGTCAGTTGATAATGGATGGAAATTATTATTTTAACCATGATAATAATGTGGAATTTCTGTGGTCTCTTTGTTCTTAATGTTGAGAAATTCAAAGTTAGTGGGAGATAATGACCTTTACAGTGTAATTTGTTATTATTATTATTATTATTATTTTTATTATTTTTGTTATTATTATTATTATTATTATTATTGTTGTTGTTATTATTATTATTTAGATAATTAACCGTATTGATATTTCAACATCTCCGTCAACCGTGTTACTGCAATGAATCGGCGTCTGGTCACGGATCGTGAATCTCCATCATCTCCAACGTTCTCTTCGTCGACTCCGTTGTAATGAAACTGCAATTACTCATTATCGCCCATCGAACTAAGTACCCCCATTATCGTCCACTTGACCACGCCCCCCTCTTGTTTTCACTACGGTCTTTCCTCTGGGTTCTCCTTCGTTGCCAAAGAAAGACTCGTCGTTATTTGCTTCTCCGACGTCAATAACTTCACCTCTTGACTACACGGACTTGTAAATAACGTAGCGCGCGAGCGTACGTCCGCTCTCGGCGTATCGGGCGTACAAAGACGCGAGAGAGCAGCGTGCGGCTGTCAGTCTGCATACGTACGTACGTTATTACGGTCTACGAAAAGACGCTGATGTAGTCGCCGCCGCCGTCGTCGTCGTCATTGTCGTGGCTATTGTTTGCACTGTGATTATAATAATAGTTAATGACGTCGTCGTTAACGTTGTTGTTGTTGTTGTTTTAATAATAATAATAATGGATTGAGATTGTAATGATGATGATGATGCTAAACTTGCTCTTGTTGTTGTTGTTGTTGTTGGAACTTGCGGTGCTTTTTTATTCCCTCGAACCCGAATTTCAGAACCGCATTTGTTCGTTAAATACATTGTAATAATAACTTAATTATTATTTTAATCATTGTGTTATTATTGTTATTATTATAATTATTGTTATTGTTATTATTATTATTATTATTATTATTATTATTATTATTATTATTATTGTCATCGTAACCGTCGCCTTCTTATTTAATAATTGTTTCATCGCCAGCTTGTCATCATCTGTGGTCATCTTCTGATTGTTGTTACTATGACTACGATGGTGATTATGATTTCATCATAATGATTACGATATCGCTGATGATGATGATAATAGTGTTGATGGTGGTGATGATGATGATGGTGGTTATGATGATGGTATTTACGGTTCCTTAAGTTCCGCTTGTATTGTAATAGTTACATTTGAGATGACATTGTTACGATTGAGAATGTACTGACGATGACATTGATGATGATGATGATGGTGATGATGACGACGATGATGGTGATGACGACGACGATGATGTCATTTACATGGTGTAATATAGGAACGGAGTACGTCAGGACCATTTCCTGTGAAGTTAAACTTTCATTTTATCCACAACAATGCGTTGTTTTTGTTGTTTTTTTGTTTTTATTTTTAAATCGCGACTTAGGACTTTATCGTTTAGCATTATCAATTGGTTGCATTAATAATTCATTACTTAATTAATTCATTCATCTCATGAATAATTCATTAGTTTATCTCATTAATAATCAATTAGCATCTTGAACAACATCACGAAGATTCTGGCTTTTCGTTCGATTTGCTCAGAGAGAGATTTTTGATCCCCGAGAGCTCGTTCTTTACGCGCGTCGAGGTCACGACCTCTGAACCCCTGTAATGACCTCCCCTGACCTCCTCTTTTTTTGTTGTCGTCGTCGTCGTCATCATCATCATCGGTGTTATCGACTTGCAGCTGCATTCGTTGTTGTCGACGTGAATGTGTTATTACGATTGTTGTTGTTATCTTGTTGATATTATTATCTTGTTATATTTTGTTGTTGTTGTTGTTATTATGATGGCGTTATTGAGTTACTGGTGTGGTTATTGATCAATCAAGTATTTTTATTATTATTATTATTATTATTATTATTATTATTATTATTATTATTATTATTATTATTATTATTATTATTATTATTATTATTATTGTTGTTGTTGTTGTTATGATTATAGTCTATTGGTTGTATTCCGTGATTTGAAGATCTTTATTTTTTGGCTTTATAATGTTTTTATTTTGTTTACGTTTATTTTAAAAGTTATTATGTCTACTATTATCATCATCATCATCATCATCATCGTTATCATCATTTCAAGATCTCTTTTGAATACATGACTAGGAAAGTTGATATTTTGTCATCTTCGTTTGATAGTGTCATTTGCTTTAGAACCACTGACGACCGTCATCGGATGTCATCGGATGTCACCAATAACTTTGCATACGACATGAGGAGTTGATAATCGATATTAAAAGAAGTCGGTTCGATATTTTTTAATAGTTCGGAGATTTTTTTCCTTCCCAAGACGATTCTTTTTATGTTTTGAAAAGGTTTTTCTGGGAAATCTTACTTAGGCGTCGTGTTGAGTTGCATATTATGGTCTATTATAGCCATAAAATGAGGGAAAGGTGGCCTTGGAATGCGCTGACTTTCCACTCGCAAAGAACAAAACGCACCCTCGTGTCGCCGAGTGCAAATCGTTCCCCTTGCGGAGTGTGCGACCTCTGACCTCAATATATCGGGAGTCGATTTATCGACCGGTGGTTCGAAAGACGGGGTCAGGGCTAGCCATTGTCCCTATTGACCTTCCTGAAAGGAAAGTGCGGATGATCTTAATTGGATATGGATTTTGTTTTTTAGGTTTAGAGAAAAATTTAACATTAAATCAAAGCTTTGTGAATTCATTCTTTCATGTTGTTGCTGCTGTAACAACTCCAGTGGTTCACTCTACATTTAATGTATTTTTCGAGCAAATATGTGAATTTAATTTGGTTACTCGATAATCTTTACTTATATAATAATAATAATAATAATAATTGTTATTATTATTTAAGTCTTTTTTTTTTAAATATTTCCGTAATTATGTGCCCCTATAGCGAATTCCAGAGGCTCAAGAATACACATCGATTTTAGGCTGGAATGTTTATAAAGTGTAAAGTTCATTTCAAGAATGATTGGACTATTTATAAACTTGAATAGTGATTGGCTTAGGCTGACGCGATTGACCTTATTATGAAAAATAGGGCGACCATCACAGAGGTCAAAGGTATTCCGATTTCAGCGATACCTGTTATGACCTTGTTGTAACTCGTTATAATTGCTAACAATACTAACTTTGATTTTAGTATAATTGATTAATTTCAGTAATATTGTTTAAGAACATGTTGTGTGTTGGATTTCAATTTCATTGTAGCGTCGGTTCGAAAATTGTAGAGCTTAAAACACTTTAATAGATTTATTTTCTACACTAAATACCGACAATTATGGACAATTTATCACCAAAAAATGCATAAAACTGCAAAAACAAACGAAATTGATGAAATGGCTTCGGAATTACAAAATAAAATCTTTTAGTAATCGATTTGACGGGTTATTCGTCCCCGTTCATCAGCTAAAAACCCACCCTAATCGCAACCCAAGGTCTTTACAAGGTATATCCATAGCTCCGAACGACTCTTCAATTCGATTTAAAGTACCAGGAAAGGTCATCGCTGTTCGAAGCAGAGTTCAAGGCCATCATGCCTTTCCCGCCAGGTGGCATGTGCCTCATGTTATTCTTGAGTTCCCTCATCATCTGCTTGAAGTTCACTGGGGGGGCCTGGGGTATTACTTGGGAGGGCCTGACTATCCAGGTTCTCCACCTGGGAATGACAGACGGAGTTTCGACGACGGTCTTCTTACGCGAAATTTCGGAGGCCGTGGTTGCCCTTCTGGAACTCTTGGATCTAAAATCCATTACCGATTCGCTCTCATCAAAGACTGATTCCTCTCTGAAGGAATTTAGGAATTGATATTATTACTTATTGAATATATTATTTTATAAATTATAATAATAATTTTAATTAAAATATTAATTATAAATATTATAAATGTTTTTGTTGTCGATATTGTTATCCTTTATCCGCTAACCGTTATCATTATAGCAGCCATTGTACTTATCATAACAATCATAATTAATATTACTATTAATATTATTATTATTATTATTATTATTATTATTACTATTATTATTATTATTATTATTATTATTATTATTATTATTATTATTATTATTATTATTACTATTATTATTAATAGTAATATTATTATTATTATTATTACCCCATTGGAGTGCATCTGGAGAACATCGTCACCGCCACTGATATTGTTATCGTGGACAAAACGAAGCCAAAAATGGTGAATTCCCCTGCGAAATTTAAAAAAAAAAATAATAATAATAATATTATTCACCATTTTTGGCTTCGTTTTGTAGTAAATAATAATAATAATAATATTATTATTATTATTTTTTTAATTACGATTCCTATAATAATATTTCGAGCGAGTGGTCGTGCAGCTGTTTTTTTTAAATAATTCTGATGACAATATTGATGAAGATGATGATGATGATAATGATGATGGTATTGATGATGATGATGATGGTGGTGGTGGTGGTGGTGGTGATGATGATGATCAAATGCATGTTAAGAAATTAACCGACCAAAAGGAAAACTCACAAAGATCATAACAGGCATCCGAAAGAACTGATACTGTTTAATATAAAATTATAAAACTATAAGTAATAATATTATTTATTAATTTATTTGATTACATATTAATTATTAATATTAATTATATATTCATTATTATTGTTATTATTGTTATTATTATTGTTATTATTGTTATTCACCTGCCATCATGTCTCCAAAGACTGTCTTCTTTCCTAGAATAACGTGAGTTAATACAGTAATTATTAATAATAAGCGGTAATATGTTATTAAGTATATTATTATTATTAATAATACATTATTTCATAATATTGTTGTTGTGCCATTTATTAATGTTATTTATTTATTAATTTATAATAATAATCTAATAAATAAATAATATGTTAATGTTATTATTATTTTTTATCATATCGCCATAATTTCCGCCTTTAATGTTTTCTAAGCCATCGTCATAATATTATCGTTTTCATTATCATAATCATCGTCGTCGTCGGCATCATTTTCGACCAACTTAGTATCAAAGAGCACTCGCTGGTCATCATGGAGAAGTGTTGATTGCTTCTCTCCACCAGGATCCTGCACGAATGAACTGAAATGTCTTCGGCCATCGGAGGGAGAACCACGTGACCGGATATCACGTGGAGGTTTTTCAGTGCCCTCTGAGAGTCCTTGGTCGCGTAGGTCGTGGGTGGAGGGGTAAAAAAGAGGATTGGATTGTGGTGATCATTTAGAGATTCTACAGGGAGAAGATTGGTTTTCATTTAATCAATCTGTCCATTCATCTATTCGTCCATCCGTCCATCAGCCATTTACCCATCCGTCCACTGACATTTCCATCCATCCATCTATCCACCTATCAGATTCTCACCTGCAGAGGAGAGCCTGTCGTAGTACCTAACGGTGCAGTTTATCTTAAAGACGACCGACCTATTGAGGTCATCCTCGCTTAAATCTTCTATTGGAATCTTCCAGCCACTTATCTTTCTCGTCTTAGCCGTCTCTTGGGGATCGTCGGCGTCCGTGGTGACAGCGGCGCGTGCGGTCGGTCTACCGGCGACATCCGACGATCCGCACTTTAAACTCCGCCTGGATTTGAGGTGTTTACTGAATGACATCAAATACTCGATCCTACTCTCTTCGTTCAGCAGTTCGTAAGCACAGTTGGGAGATTCGCCTTTGATAATTTAATTAATTAATTAACTAATTATATTATTTTGTTATTTATAATATATTTCTATAGTTATTTAAAAATAATATAACATGGACTAATTGCTAGGGCTGCAATAGTAAAAGCATGAACGTAATAGTGACCACTCGTACTTTGTTGACCGAACCCAGCCTTATTTTTAACACCATCTTTGAAATGCTAGCTAAAATTACTCACCCGTTACACCCATGCACCCACCCATTCACTCTTTCACCCAAGGATACTCACTTACGACGACTATGTGGAATATGCCACACAGCTTAGACTCGAACGTTCCGACGCTTTTGAATGTGGCTGGGGTGAGTAACTTGAGGTGGCACGAGAAACCCTTGGTGTGAGTGACCTCATAAACGTCCATCTTATTCACCACTTGACAATTCTTGTCCACTATGACCTTGCCCCTGAAAATCCAGGTGAAGTCCAGATCGGAAGGCGGATTGTTCGTTGGGAATCGAAATTCAAACTCGCTATTCTCTGGGCTCGGCAAGTTGCATCTGAGAATGATTTGGGTTCCTTCTATGACCGTGAGCCGTCGTTCCATGGAATCCTCGTCCTCCTCAGACCAACCGTGTGATTCTGACGGGGTGACTAGGAAATGGAAAGGATAAGATAAATCAGTAATATATTAATGTGTTATGTATTATGTAACTATTAGCTATTGAGTTATTACTTATTGCATATATTAATTGGCAAAGGTAGCATTCTAATGTTTTTATTTTGTAAGGTTTCATGTCTCTTGTTGGAATCTTTTTTTGTAAAAAATTTTTCCGCAAGCGATTGAAAGCCATATAGGAAGGAAATCGGATTAAAAGCCAATTCACCGATGTGCATGAGGCATGGAGTTCGAGTCCTACCTCGTCATCTCAAATCATCTGCTTCGAATTCTTACGATTAAGAATTAAATAGCAATCAATAACCTATCCAATGGAACGATAAGAACAGCAATCCAAGCAAACGAGGAATCATTTGGATTGGAAGTTTATCTGATCTTACTCAGGCATGGAAAGAATATCTTATCGGATGTTTATCTCAGCACCACAAGTAACAAAAATAATATTATGTATTTTACATAATATTATATTATATTTATGCTAGAGGCTTTAAAGCCATTGTAAACACCGTTCCATTGCTATGAAGTTAAAAAAAATGCTGTCCAAGAAGTTTGTTTAGAAAGGTTTGTTGACGAATTCGTACAATCGTTAGAAGCGTCATTTGTGGAAGAGTTTACGGCATCTGCAGGAGGTTAACTAAAATAATTAATTGGTCAATTAATAATTAATTCAATAAAATTGATGATTGATCATTTTGAAAATCAATCATCGTTCAGCATAGAATTGTCCGACGATGGTTTTTAACGGTTCTATCCAAACTATGATTTGCCAGATAAAGCATTTATCATTCAGATTTATCATTTCAATACAAATTAAGCATGTCCGAATAGCGTGGTCCACGGTTAGTTCTTTATGAGCATCGTGGGAATTGAACCAGGAGATGATCGGACAGTTTACGTGGTGAGGCAATGTTTCATCTTGGGGTGGAACTCAGCCCTCAAGCCAGCAGATTACCCTCAGTCGCTAGATACGTTATGTTTGTATTTTCTAATTAAATTTTAAATTCTCCCTCAAAGTTATGGGGTCAAGCGAAAAGTCGTGTACGATTGGATTAACGAGAGATTGTTCGAAATATTTCATAAATTGCCGATAATAATTTAATTTAAAGCGATAATTACACAACTTGAACCTATTTTCGTCTTTAAATTCAAACGCGTCAATGCAGTACGTCAACAAACATAAACAAAGTCAACAGATATGGATTGCTCCCTGACAAAATTTGTGCGAATCCGTGGACATTTAGAATTTCTCGTGGAAAACATTTGCAAATTCGATCGTAAAAAATAATTTCAAGTCTTTTTTAATAGATTTCTTCATCTCATTTAACCAAATGAAGTTTTTTGCCGTGGAATTCGAGAAAATAAGTTGAAATTTTTCTGCCAGGCCATGGAGAAATGAGACATTTTTGGTCTCCCATTTTGCGCTAATATTATGAACCGACAAGCGGGAAATTATGAAATTATAGTTTAAAAATTATTCAGCATGACAGTGAATAAAGGATGCTTTTTTGCCATGTCGATACGCTTGCTGACTGGTAAATAATAATTTTTTAAAGCTGATAAATAAGAATCTCAGTATTGACAAAGTAATTTGGTCACTAGGCCACGAATTCAATACTTCACCAGCGCCCTTAAAAATAAGCGCTACATAAACGGAGACAAGCTTTAACAAATGAAACTAATTACGATTTAAAATCTTGCCAATGTCCTATGTAAGACCCTTAGTCTGCGTTTGATCTGCGCCTTTCTGATCCGTCATGAAGATTTGGGGGTATCCGAAATATTTCCGATAGCTATTTCGAAATTATCCGACGTCTCCATGATAAATAAATTTATTAGTGTTTGGTTATAATTGATATAAATAAAAGTGTAGATTAAGAAAAACAATTACGATGTTAAATTAACTTCTTTTTTTTTTATTATTATCCATATATCCCAGAATTATCCGAAAGGTCAAATTCAGACTCTTAGGGACAATTACATTGTCAATTCCACTGACAAATTCTAAGCTTGGATTTAAGTTTTAAATTGAATTGGTTGATATATATCGGTGTTTGATTGAAACGCTGAATTGATACGTGAATACGTGGATGATTGAGGCTAAGAAATGATTGATTGATTGATTGGTTGGTTGGTTGGTTGATTGATTGATTAACTAGTTAGTAGATCACCGGTCGTTGGTTAATGATGTAGACGATAAAGGAATGAATGACTGAATGAACAGGTAAAATGTTTTAACTGCAATCGCTTGATTAAACTAATTTAAATAATTTAAAATTAATCCCCCTTTATTCACTAATTCTTCTCGAAATAGCAATGGCCGCTTCCGATCTGTGGTTCGATCAGAAACTTTATAGTGCCTTCATAGGGGACACATTGACCTTGCACTTGAACTTCTCCGCTGACCTCGGTCAAAGGCTGTTCAAGTCCTACGAAGAGCTTACCATCTCCTTCGATGAACAGGAAGTCATGACGTCAGTGTTCAGATAATTGATTAATTAATTAGCTGATTCGCATTGATAAGAGTAATCGAAAAATTGATCATCATTGTTATCTCTATAATACTCGTCACGGTCATCATCGTCGTCGTCGTCATCAATCAATCAATCAATCAATCAATCAATCAATCAATCAATCAATCAATCAATCAATCAATCAATCAATCAATCAATCAATCAATCACAGATGCAGCAGAGCGGTCGGATCGGCCGATCCCAAGTGCACTTCTCATGCAGCAGATCAGTTCCAAGTGCGTGTTCAAGTCGAAGAACCCCTGCTTGCCATCAAGGTGGCCAACGTGACCTCTAACCTTGGAGGGAAGATCGTCGTTGACCTTCTCTTGGACGGCTTCAGGCATGAGGCCATGACGAACGTCGTGGTCTTAGGTAAGTGGTGATGAATATGTTGCTAATGATGACGATGATGATTGTGATAGTGGTTGTGATTAAATATGTACTTCTATTATATATGTACAATGATTTTATGCTGAACATGCGACCATTTGTTATTGAATTGCTTAAATCCAAGTTGGATTTTAAAAGCTTAAAAGCTTGAAGGTACAACGAATTTGCCAAAGTACACAATGAACAAAGACAATGTTACAAGACAAAACAAGACAAGACAAGACAACATAATATCTTTGTAATAAGCCAAAGTTCAATCTGAATGCATTATTATTTATTAATCACGATACTTAAGTACGTTTATGGATAAAAATTAATAACTTTTCAGATTAAAATTAATAAACTTTAAAAAGTTTTGTATGGAAACATTTGTTTAATTATTGGAAGAGGAACCGACGTGCAACGCCACCTACCGAGAGGTCATTGAGGAAGGGGGAAGGAGGCGAGTGAACAACTTGGTAAAGCTTCACCCCTTTTCTTCCATCCATCCATCCATCCATCCATCCATCCATCCATCCATCCATCCATCCATCCATCCATCCATCCATCCATCCATCCATCCATCCATCCATCCATCCATCCATCCATCCATCCATCCATCCATCCATCCATCCATCCATCCATCCATCCATCCATCCATCCATCCATCCATCCATCCATCCATCCATCCATCCATCCATCCATCCATCCATCCATCCATCCATCCATCCATCCATCCATCCATCCATCCGTCCGTCCGTCCGTCCGTCCATCCGTCCATCTTTTTCTTTTTCATCCTTCTTCTCATCACCAGCCAATCTTGGAAGAAACCGAGCTGAACGAAAACGAGGCCGTCACGGTCTACTGCTCGGTCGACACCTATCACAAGGAAGGCGATGTCGCCGTCAGAGCCTCCTGGAAAAGCAACAGCGCCATCCTCCTCAAGGTCATCAACAGGGTCAAGGGCGAGCGCCCGTTGACCGCCTCTCAAACGGCCCTGTTCGCCGTGAACCGGATAAGTCGCTTCGACTCGCTATTTTGCGAGGTCGAGATACCGATTTGCGTGCCCGGTCAGACCGGGTGCAGCATCGCTTTCAACATCACCCAAGAGCCGGGTGGAGACGACGACGAATACATTGACTACTACGAGTACGGAGACGAGGACGGTGGCGGATTGGTGGATTTCGAGATGGCCTCGACAAGTACCTGCTTGGCGAACGAGAGGAAGTGTCGCTGCTATCTCAAGGAGCCCAAGTTGACGTGTTAGCGAGCGGGCGGGAGGGTGAATGAGTGGACGGCTAGCTGAGTGGGAGGGTGGAATTAGAGGTGCTTGCATGAGATTAGTGGGTTTTATTTCTGGTGAAGCATGATTGAGTTAATAAGTGAATGAGTGAGTGAGTGATTGAGCAAACGAACGATTGAACACTCGACCAACCAACTTGATTGATAGCTTTCGATCTGCACTCACTAACCCATTTCATAATCGAAGATTGTGCTGATAAGGTCGACATCATCGAAGAAGTCTTGCCGCACGGGGCCGTAAAATTGACCTGCAGGGTTCATTCATCGCCGCCCTCGAACCTGGTCTGGGAATCGTCTGACCCCTCGTTCAAGGTCAGCAGAGAGGCCACTATAATCGTCACCAAAAACGCCCTCTACACCTGTAGGGCGAGCATACCTCTCAACCGGATCATTAAATGCGACGTTAGATCCAAGTCCATCGACCTGACCTCTTGCAGTTCGTACCGATTGTGATTACGATGGCAACGATGATGGCGTTGATTTAAGTATTCTTAACGTCAATATCAAATAATGACCGGCCTTTCTCCTGTCATTCGGTCCGCAGGAGATTCGCGTTTCAAGCTGCGCGCCCTCTCTTTGGCCGGTATTCTTGCGTTCGGACTAGCTTGCACGGCCTCTCTCTGCTTGCTGGCCAAAGGCGTCATCGAGAATAACAGGAGAGTCATAAGGCAGGCTGGACCGTCAAGAACCTTTTTCCGCTCGACTGCCATCGACCCACGATCCACATCGGAAACGTCATCCTCGCGACCCCCGACCATCGGCTGGGGAGAGGTCACGGTCAAGTACAGCTGATGGTTCGGATTTTCCTCTTCCTCCTCTTACCTGGAAAGATCTCGAAGGATATTTGATGTGATGATGATGATGGTAATGATGTTTGACGATGATGACGATCAGTCGTACGATGATGATGATGATGATGATGATGACGGTGATGAAAAGAATTGGAAGATTTCTGTTATGGTGATGATGATTGGGTATAAATAAATGTATAAATACCGGATTTCCTCATTTGAAATTAAATGAATTAATCTGCTATTTTATTTAAAAATCGGAGGTACATTTGCAAAGCACATTTGGAGCTTTTCGGGATATTTAAATTTTTATTTGATTATTTATTTTATTTATTTATAAATTTATTTGATTTTCAGTTTGACCGCAAAAAAAATTTCAAAGTCTCTTATTTCATAATTTCCTGATTATATCTTTTTTCTCGAAGCTAGGGGACATTTTTTCTGTTAATTTGTCTTTGCTATCATCATCATCATCAGCCAAAGTTTTGCGACTTGTTTGAGGAAAGTGAGGAATCGTCAAGGTAAATTGGGTGGATTAAGAGGAGGTAGGAGGTTGATATGCCCCCTTGTGTTTTGTCCTTCGGGAGTATCATTGTCAAGGTCGTTCATAATAACATATTAACTGTCGTGATATACAAAACTAACAGTTGTTCGTTTTCAATTTGTAACGGCGATGATGATGATGATGATGATGATGATGTCGAGTTGGAGAGTCAAAAGATGATTAATTGAAATATTTTCCCGGGGCATTTTTAAAATAAAAATCTTCCTAAAATCGATATCAAATTCATACCTCAATTTGAAATTAACTCAGAGATGGTTATCATATTATAATCGATAATTATAATTGTATGTGTCGTTATTATTTACGAAAATTTATTTAGACAAACTTAAATAATGATTATGCACGAATTTCACTTTAAACAAATAAATGTAGCAAGTCAAAATAACTCTACAATTTAAGTCGTTTAACATATTTTAGGCCCGGAAAAGAAGAAAATAATTTTTAAAAAAAAATTATAATATTGAAAAATGTAAAATTTAAAACTTAAAAATCGACAGATGGCGTTGCCATTACATCCTGCAAGTGCGCTCGAAGCCCGAATAGCAGGCAATTCATCATTGAAAAGCCAAAAAGTTATTTCAATCGACTGAGTTGCCGATTCCGAACTTCGGCTTCTCTCTGCACGACTTCGGCGAAAAACTGAGCAATTCTAACGCAGCTACTGTCGCTACCACAGCTACTACCTGACGCCATAGTCGCTGGTGTCGCAAATCTTGCATCATCAAATCGATATGGATTTGAAACTCTTGTCTGCGGTAATTTTCCTGGCAGTGTTCGGAACTCATTCGGGTGAAGATCTGTCCAGGAAATTGGAGATAATCGATTTGATTAAGAGAACTTACCCGAGATGGGGTCAGACGAGGATTAAACCCGACCCGGGAACCAGGGTGTTGACCGAGTGGTTCAGTCGCGGTGCACTACCCTCGAAGAGTCGTCTGACACCGAGGTCAGGAGACATGGTTAGTTTGGAAAGTTCATAGCTATAGTAGAAAACAATGTCATAATTTAATATTTATTAATATAGTTTGTGGATTAATTGATAATTGATACTGTTAGTATGGTGTAGTTGTTATTATTATTATTATTATTATTATTATTATAACCATTATTATTATCATTATTATTATTATTATTACCATTATTATTATCATTGTTATTATTATTAATATCGATCAATCCCCTCTAAAGTTTACCCTTAACATTTTGACAGGCCACTAGAAGAGAGTACAGGACCTTGACGGACAAGGAAAGGCGAAAGTTTCACGATTGTTTGACCAAAATGAAACAAAGTCCTGCAGTTGACGGATATGCCAATCACAGCGAATACGAGAGTTTTGTCATTCATCATACTTTCGATTTCTCTCCCGAGGCACACGAATCTCCGAGTTTTCTTCTCTTCCATAGGATCTTCATTTACCTGTTAGGGGGGTATTTTGAAATTGGGAGGCTCTTTGGGGCAGGGGGTTTGGGCTGGATTTTGTGGGGTCTGAGTTTATGTGGGTGATAAAAGCTAGTGCGGTCATTTGCTCATCTGTGCTAGGGGTTTTTATTAAATTTCTTGAATCGTTTTTAGAGTATAATGAGATTCCATTGGAACCGTTAAGCGACGGAAACACTATAGCATTGATATTATTTCGTTTTGTAATTGGTAATCTACAAATATAACAGATAATATTTGGTAATCATATTTAAGACTCCACTGAGCTGTTATGCAGAGTTGTTTCGTGAATTTACAGATTCGAGAGATTGATGAGAAGCCATCAGGGTTGCCATGACGTTGGTTTACCCTACTGGGATCCAACGATGGATACATTCCTGCCAGATCCTAGTAACACCGTCATGTTTTCCCATGAAGATTATTTTGGCAACGGTAAGGGTGAGGTGACTTCTGGCTTCCTCAAGGATTGGGGAACAGTCGTGCCGCCTTACTGTTTGAAAGTTGGGGAACGTCTGACTAGGGATATGTGCAGGGACCCTGATCAGATCATCACGGACGAAATCATCAATCGATTCATCTCCTGCGGTCGCTACGGAGACTGTGTTACACCCAAGAACAGGGACTTTGAGGATTTCCACGGACTGATACATGGTTGCGTCGGAGGTCACATGATCGACCTTAGCTGCGCTCCAAACGACCCGGCCTTTTTTCTCTACCACTGCTTTGTCGACTACGTTTTCCAGGAGTATTTGAACCGGCGATATCCAGATCTTGGCGACGATTCTACAGATCCGTCAGAAGACTATCCGCAGACGGTGGAAAAGCCCTACCATGTGGCCACGGAGCCTATGAAGCCGTTTAACAACTACAAGGTCATCGACGGTCTGAGCAGAAACTTCAGTCGCCTGTTCGTCCGCTACGAGCCGAGACCGTTCAGATGTTCCTCAGATGTCGACTGCGGCGGAGACAGGTCTCGAGCCTTGTGGTGTGACGTCAACACGAAACGCTGCAAGGCCAGGATAGCCATAGATGGAGATTGCTCCGGGTTGCAGGACAACGCCTGCTATCCAGACTGTCCTGTAAACCAGGTGGCCGTCTGTTCCACCAAGACCGTGACTTGTCAATGCGAGACGAGAACGTGCAGTTCTGACTTCGACTGTATCGATGCCGGAGGAGGAGAGGGTCAATTGTGCGATCCGAAGACTCTTAAATGTCAGTCGAGACTTTATGTCGGACAGCATTGTGGCCATCTGCCAGATAAATTTTGCAGCGGAGGTTGCGTGCGCAGCTACGAATCGCCTCGCTGCGTTCTTGGAATCTGCACTTGCGAAGTGAAAACTATAGGCTGTTCCGAGACCTCAAACTGCCCTCAGGGTCTGTGGTGCAGCCATGGACTATGCGTGAAGAAAGTTCAAGTAGGCGAATCCTGTAAAGATGCAGGAGTCGAGAAATGCGGAGGTTTCGAATCGGGAATCGATTGCCCGGTCGGACTTGTGTCCAGTTGTTCACCGAAGCAAATCTGCGAGTGCAGAACCGAGGATGATCAAGAGTATTCACAGAAATCACAGAGCTACGCCGGACAAACCAATGAAGCCCCGAATCTCGAAAACCATTTGAAAGAGAGACCATCGAGTCCTTCTGAGTCGAATGTTCCAGTGAGGAAAGACAGTAGCGAGCCACGAGTCGCCTTGCCTTGCAACAAAGATTCAGACTGCGCTGATGAAGAGTATCTCTGCGTAATGAAACGATCGAGGAGCGGAACTTCGGAAGGTAAATTTAAAACATGCAACAAGATCAGATGCCTCGACCAATCGAACTGTGAAAGATTGGGACTGAAGAGAACGATTTGTAAGGATTCTCTCTGCCGAAGAGACTTCAGTGCTGGTTCAAGTGGATAACTGTTCAGTCGGACATGAAGTGGAACATCGGCCTTTTGCGTTTTTGCGGATGGAGTTTGGATGGAGAGTTTTTGTGGAGAGTCTTTCAAATTGTGATTTCCAGATATAAGACTTGCACACTGTGATGCACGAACATACACGAAGTATTACGGGAAGAAAACCTTTTTGTTCATGCTTTTTCGTCTTTCTGAATTCGTTTAATTTTATTTTAGAGGGAATGGAATGATGAAAATCCAATAAATATTTTTAGACAGAAAATTCCGATGTTAGATTCGAAGTTCTAAGTAAAGTTTAGTTTAGTCACGCTTCGGTAAAATCAATTAGCAAATATTGAGTCGCAATCAATTCATAACGAAGTAATCAGACATAAACAATTTTTGAGGAAAAATTTATGATTCATTTAACATTGTGACCATAGCCCTCTGAACACACATAAAAACCTAATTTCAAACGTGTCGCTCAGTCCGGCCCAATCATAGGCTTTAAATTGCGATTGTTCGATGTCAAACTCATCGATATGACATCGAAATTGGATGTTATCGGCTAAACGAGAACCGAAATGCCTTTGAAATGTCATCCTTCATTCAAACGAGGATTGGTCTTAGTGCGCTTAAATGCCAAAAGTCATTTTCCCTACAAAACACGGTTACAAATGAAATAGCTACGTAGAATAGATTGGGCTTCCGACTTCTAAGTGAGAAAGTTTGAAGTAACTGTTCGAACAAATAGTTGCTTGTATCGAAAGTTATTTTACGAAATTCGATATATTGATCGATGAAGGAGTAGGACACGTGAAATTATTCACAACGACTGCTATATTAATTTCTTCTTAGGAGTCTATCAAAACCAGTCGAAAGTTGCGAGAATGATATCGAGAAATCGCCTGTATGTCCTTCTCAGCACCGTCATCGCTGCGTTCATCCTAACCATTTTCTTCAACATCGTGGATTTCCAGTGGTTCGAAGGCCAGCTGTTAGGTGGAGAGACCCATCCGGTTTCTTTCTTGAGGCGTAAACCGAAAGAGTACGAGGATGAGTGCGACGATTGTAGCGAAGAGGAATTCTACCCAGACTACCATGAGCATCCAAACAGTTCGGAAATCAATAAAATCATGATCGAAAAATGGAAAAACGTCGAGAAACTGATGTTCGACGACAAGACTGTTAAAACTAGAAAGTGGTTCAGAAAGGGCTGTCCACCGCCGCCCTCGGTCCAACTGAGTCCCAAGTCGTACTCCGTGGTTGCCAGAAAGGAGTACAGGACGCTCAGTACGAAGGAGAGAAATACCTTCCACGACTGCCTCCTTAAAATGATCAATACTCCGGCTGTGGAACCTTTTTGGGATCAGTCTGAGTATGACAGTTTTGTCACCCAGCACAGGTTTCAATTCTCGCCACAAGCCCACGATTCGGCCGCCTTTGCACCTTACCATCGGGTCTACTTGTTCTAGTTGGTCTATTTGCCTCCACTAAAGGGCATTGTTGCTGTTGTTGATGTTACACTACTGCTGTTTTATATTATTTGTCATAATAAATATTATATTTAATTACTTGATTTATTTTTCAAATCCTCGGAAACGATTTAGTCTAAAATTTAGAACTAACTGATTCTTACTAAATCTTTCGATCAATCACTTCCTGATTCCTGAATCCAGTTTCGAGAGAGTCCTGAGAAGCCATGAGGGATGCGAGGAAGTCGGTCTGCCCTACTGGGACACCACCCTTGACAGCTTCCTTCCTGATCCCAGCATGTCCGCCATGTTTACTGACGATTCTTACATCGGCAACAGCAAAGGAGAGGTGAGCCTTGGGCATACTGGGAGATTTCTTTGGCTTTCGATGAGAACTTGTTCACTGCCAGACGATGTTCACTGCTTATGAACGTGATTGACAGAACCTAGTCGTTGTTTTATAATTTTTTTAACTTCACCTCTTTGCTACAGGTAACCGAGGGATTCCTTGCCAAAGGCTGGGCCACGGTTAAAATTCCGATGTGCGTTCCTTACGGTAAGAAACTTGCCAGGGCGATGTGTACCGATCGCTATCAGATGATGTCCGACCAAATGATAGAGGAGTTTGTCAACTGCCCAAACTTCGAGCGGTGCGTCAGTCCCCACAACATGAACTTTGAGGAAAACCACGGTCTCATTCACGGGTGTCTCGGTGGTCATATGAAGGAGCTCATATGTTCACCTTACGATCCTCTCTTCTACATGCATCACAGCTTTGTTGACTTAATCTTCGAACAACATTTGGCCAAGACATTCCCCAATTATGACGAAGATGCTAGCGTTGCCTATCCCGAGGACGGAAAGATCGACATTTACTATCAGAGGGGAAGCGAACCTATGCGACCTTTCGAGGGTTCGGGACTTAAGGTTAGCGTCAGCACGTGATCAAGAAGATTAATTTTTCTTTTTTCAATCAACTTCCTATTACAGGTTAAGGATGGAATGAGCAGAAATTTTACCAGAGACTTTTACACGTATCATCCGAGACCGCACTATTGCACCAGGGATTCTCACTGCCACTCCAAGCTTTTATGGTGTGATGCCGAGGACCAAAGGTGTAAGGCAAAGGCCGGAGAAGGTGGAGATTGCACCGGTCTTCCAAACGAGGCTTGCCACTGCAAGTAATAACAATTAATTATTTATTTGTGATAATTACGTCACCGATAATGACTTCTCCCGGACTTCTTCAGATATCCTGAAGAGAAGCCATTTTGTTCGACTTTCTCATCGAAATGCGAATGCCTGGGCGGTTCCGGTCAAAGACAAACTCCTCCGACCGTCAAGAGCTGCAGCAGTGACGCCGACTGCCAATCGAACGAGTGGTGTCGCAAGAAATCTTGCGAAAAGAAGATGGTCGTAGGCGGGGAGTGCGGCAACCTGCCTGACAACGCCTGCTCGCCCAACACGAGCGTCGAAATCACTGGTGACAGGTCCCTCAAGCCCTGTCGCTCGTTCGAAAACCCTCGGTGCCTCAAAGGACGCTGTTCTTGCTCTCTACAGATGATGCGCTGCGACCTTTCCAAGCTTGACTGCCTATCCATCGATCCGGAACTGTGGTGCCATCCCAAGAGCGGCCTATGTATCTATCGAAGGCGACCTGGGGAACCATGCGAAAACTCCCATGCCGCCTGCGGTTACTGCGAGAACGGAGAATTTGGTATTTGCTCAAAAAAGTCCAAAAAGTGCATCTGTTTGTCTTACGATGGCTTAGCGGACATGTTTTGAACATTTTCGAATCTTTGATTCACTGATTTAGTCAATGATTTGAGTTCGTTCTCGGGAATTATTGAATAAAATGGTTTTGTTAAAAATATAAATGGTCTAATCCCTCAAGCATCTGTAACGTTTAAAAATAAAAATAAAATTTTCTTGATCAAGTAATTATTTATTATCATCCAACTGACAAATGTTGTCAATATTTTTCGAATAGGAAATTTCGCTTCCTGGGCTGTTAATTTGAGGCCAAAGATATATTCAAAAGCAAATACTGTATTTTGTATTAAATTCATTCAATTCAATAGTGTTCACTAAAATTTCTTATATAAATACCTTAACATTTTAAGTGTACAAGTTTAGAATTTTCATTCAGAGGCTAAATCAATATCAATATAATCTTTCATGATTTTATAATAAAGTATAAGAAATGCTCAAATTTGCGAGGAAACGCGAGATATTATGTTAGAGATATTATGTTGTTTATATGTAATCACTCACCGCAGATAAACAGGTAGATAAAGGAACGTTAAGTCATTTTATTGACTAAACCATTTTCTTCGAAATATTTAGAAACTCGAAACATTATTGAAACAATAGTCAATCGAGTATGTTTAAAATTATGTATCATAAATTTCAATTTCAATTTATTCGGAGGAAGAATCCATACAGGTTGAAATCAATCTCAGGTAAAATCACCTTTAACATTTTTATTGATTTAAAATAATATTTTAATTTACAAATGCTAGAAAAATTCAAAGGAATAGGCATAAATAGTGCAGAATTTTGTACAATAAAAAAGGCTTAGCGAACAATTTCAAACATTAATTGGATGATTTTTGCTTGCATTTTTCTGGAAAAGCAGCGTTATTAAAATTAACAGGTGTATTAAAATAAATATTTAATTTTAAAGCGCTTTTAAGTCGTTGGTTATAAAGAACAAAAGCTACGGGTTTTGTTGCTTCACCTCTTTGTAAGTGGCCTTGACTCTTGTCTCCGAGGTTCGTGGTTCCAAACTTTAAACTTTTCCTCTTTGAGGTTTGGTACCTTTAGATAAAGTATTTGTTAAACATTAAATTTGATTTTAAATCGAATTAGAAAATCTTTCTGATTACCTTGCAGTTGAAATACTTCGAAAATGGCTCAGCTTTTAAACGGCAAAGAAGTCGCATGGTAAGCAATTCCACCAGAATATATTCATAATGTGGATGAAGATATGTAGAATTAAAAAGCTACTCTCAATTTTCAAAGAGTTAACAGTTTACGATCTAGGCCTTTGACAATTGTAGCATTCTGCACGATTTTAACTGAATTTTGTTATAATGGTTTAAGTCGCAAAAGGAATATTTTCAATTGATGGTTCAATAATTAATATTCACTTTGCTGCATTTTATTCCATATTATTTCAGTGAGCTACAAAACAGATTAAAGCATGAGATTGAAGAGATGAACAAAATTCATCCAGGATTCAAACCTGGCCTTGCCATTGTTCAGGTACCTTTTTCTCATTCACTCATTCTAGCTTCATTTAGAACCACATAATCTTAAGAAAGGAAAAAAATTTAGGTTTCAAATGTTAGAAAATACCAACAAATTTTGCTCATGTAAATTATTCATGAATCTGGTTGTGTGAAGTGATTCAACTTGTTTTTTTTAAATTTCCATTTCTAAAAATCTCTCGTAAAATAACGAGCTTTTGCGAGCCACTTAATAAAAGCAAACATTATGCAAATACGTATGTGGCCATTTTATATAAAATTCCCTTGTTATTTTGTTTACCTTTGCATGACTTCCATACAAGTTTATCTCATGAATATTAATTGCCTAGATTTGCCAACATTTGGAATGACCTTAAAGGTCGTTGTGACATCACATCAATCAGTAAACATGCAGTAATCCAAGATGGCATCAGTTTGCTGTTCCTAAATTTTTCTTTTCATTGAATGCACAAAGAACCTTGCTGGCTAGGACTGCTAAACCTTGTTGATTATCGCCACTTGCTGTTTTCGTAATTATTAATAAATTATGATTAATTTGAATATTCATGATGCATCCTAGGTGGGGGATAGAGAGGATTCGAATGTCTACATCAGGATGAAAGTCAAGTCCGCGGAAGAGATTGGCATGCATGCCAGGCACGTCAAGTTGCCCAAGGAGACGACTGAAGTTGAGGTTGGATGGTTTTAGAATGATGATGGTGATCGTTATTATTATCATTATTATTATAATGGTTATCATGATGATGTTATGTTAGGCTGGTGGTTGTTACTGTTATTATTGTAAGTGTTTCGTTACATCATTGTTTGTGACAACAGCAACAATTGTTATCATTATTATTATAATGATTATGCGATATTATTATAATGATTATTATAATTTATTATACGCCCAACAGCTCATCAACACCATCAAGAATCTTAATGAAGACGCAAGCATCCACGGCATGATCGTCCAGGTAGTTTGAAAAACTACCGCTTACTTTACAATCGATATGTTTAAACACAAATGTGTGCTCCTTATTATCAATGTAGCTTTTTAATAATAATAATAATAATCATTATCGACATCATTGTTAATATTTATGAAAATCTTAATTAATATTCATCATCATCTTCCTCCTCATCACCACATCAGCTGCCTCTCGACTCGATCAACAAGATAGATTCCGACAAAGTCCTCGACGAAATTGCTCCCGAGAAGGATGTTGACGGGTGAGTCGAACGTCGTTTTTGCATGGCGAGCTTTTGTTGTTGTTGTTGAGGTTCTAACTATGTTCTTGTTGGGGTTCTAACTACGTTGTTGTTGTTGTCATTGACAACAGGCTGACGACTGCCAATGCTGGCAAGCTCCTGCACGGCGATCTGAAGAACTGCATCATTCCTTGCACACCCCACGGCTGCCTCGAGCTCATCAAGAAAACAGGTCGGTTCGACTTCTT
This sequence comes from Hirudinaria manillensis, assembly GCA_034509925.1. Taxonomy (NCBI): domain Eukaryota; kingdom Metazoa; phylum Annelida; class Clitellata; order Hirudinida; family Hirudinidae; genus Hirudinaria; species Hirudinaria manillensis. The sequence goes on from CM067527.1 coordinate 11,525,475, forward strand.
CCGAGCGTCTGCCTTATTGCAATTATTATTATTATTATAATAAGCGTTTCAAGACATTATTGTTATTATTCATGATATTATTATAGTGATTGTGCAATATTATACGCCCAACAGCTCACCTGTGCCAACAACTCAAGAATTTTGTTTACCTTCTAATATCGATAGTTATATTTAAATATGCAAGTGATGATTATAATATACAATCGTGATAAAAATAATACGAACATGAAAATCTACCGATCGATTAGGAGTTGAGATCAAAGGAAAGCGGGCAGTGGTGTTGGGTAGGAGTAAGATTGTCGGTTCTCCGATGTCCCAGCTGCTCATCTGGAACCATGCCACGGTGACTGTCTGCCATTCCAGGACGGAGAACCTTCCAGGAGTGGTAGGTCATCGATATTAATGGCTGCATGAATAATTAATTGAAAACTTAATTACATTGGAACTGTTACTTATTATTATTATTATTATTATTATTATTATTATTATTATAATTCTGTGAAGTGGTTAGTGATGATAAAGAGGAGAAACTCTAATCGATGACATAACTTAAGTAATATTAAATGTAACCAGGGATGCATCTGAATGTTAATTAAGACTGTGATGATATCATGAATTATGATAATGAGGATTTATCAACCTATACAGGTCAGGGAGGCAGACATACTGGTGGTTGCCATTGGTCAACCCGAATTCGTGAAAGGCGATTGGGTGAAACCCGGGGCCGTCGTCATTGACTGTGGAATCAACTCCATTGCAGGTTAGAGTTTCTTGATCCAGATCACTATCATCACCATCATCATCATCATCATCACTATTGTTGTTATCAGAAGCATTGACTATGATATTATGTAATAAAGTGACCAATTCCTTTGTAATTTCAAAGCAAACAATACCTTTGACACTTAACAACACCATTAATGAACAAATTAACCATCGATGCTATTTATTATAACAACTACAATCCTCCAAATTTTTCTACTAAGTCTACATATTTATTTCTAAATCAACTATTAAACTATTAATAATATATTATAATCCTGTTTATTATAACAACTACAAATTCTCTTTTTACCACTAAAGCTATGTATTTATTTATAAATCAACTTTCAAACTTCTCACCTTCAATCACCTGCATTCAATTTTCTTCAATTTCCTTCAACCCTTCGATCCTAAACAGATGCCACGAAGAAGTCTGGCAAGAGGTTGGTGGGTGACGTGGCCTTCGGGGAGGTGAAGGACGTGGCCTCTTGGATCACCCCGGTTCCGGGGGGAGTCGGCCCGATGACCGTCTCCATGCTCCTCTCCAACACCGTCGACTCCGCCAAGAAGGCTGCCCTGAAAGTCGTGAGTTTGTCGACAATTTTATTTGTCGTGATTGGATATTAAAATGATTTTATTAAAATTTATTATTGAATGTTAAAACGGTCATTTTTATTCATCTAAGGATGCTGCATGGGAACTGAATCCACTCCCTCTCCATCTCAAGTCACCTGTTCCAAGGTAAGATGAGATGATGATTATTATTATTATTATCACTATTATTATTATTATTATTATTATTATTACTGTAACACAGTCTGCATGTAGCATGGATGATATTGCTCTGAGTTTGCAGGAGTAACATAAGGGGATCGATTGAATCATAATAGAATGCTTTTTATTTTCCAATTTCCAATGTTCTCTTGCATCGTCCGTGGCTCACCGACGCGGTAGCTTCTCTGAGAATGCACATTTTAATAAGAGCCTGCATGAATTTTGGATTCTTTTCTATCTAATCTTAATTTAAATCTATTATTAAAGCTTTGATATCATTATTATTATTATTATATTGTAATTATTATTATTGTTATTGATGTCATGATATTATTAATGGTCATTTGTCTCACCCCTCTTTCCACCCAGCTAAAGGTGATGATACTCAGGAGACAGAAAGTATTGAAGTCTTGACAATTTTATTTTTTGTCCTTTTTCGTTCATTTCAGTTTTTAAGTTGTGTTATCGTTCACGATTCATTGTCAATGGTTTTTCAAAAGTTAACACATTTAGGTTTGTCATACTTTATTCGTTCATTCATGTTCTTTTCCACTCGCTAATGTCTCTCATTGGATCCGAAATGCCTTGGTTAGCTTTGGATATCTCCTCGGCTCTGTTTTTATTATTTGTGGTTGTCTTTGGGTTGATGAGTTCTCAATTTTTTTTGGAAATGTCTACTACTTTGTTTACTTTCCATAGATTCACAGTCATTGTGTTTATAGATGTTTATTTTCCAATTTCTCATCCCAACTTATCTCATCCATGACCCATTCCAAGGCATTGCATAAATCCTCAATATAGGTATGTTTATGTGCCAATAGATGCTCGTCTTCCATGGACTTGTTTTTGTCAGGCCATTGTTTGGCCATTGTGGTATTAAATTATTGGTCTTTGTGTGTGATATATTGGTTACATTTCTCAGCCTTATGAATGATAAGTTGGTGTTCATTCCTTTCTGCTTCTCTTCTCTCCATTTGCTTGTTGACTGAGCAGCAAAATAAATTTTGAAAGCATCCCTGTTTATTCTACCAATGGACAATAACTTATCAGATGAAATGCAGTGGCACTAATGTTGTAACTAAACAAATTAATGTTAAGCCGACTGACAAATTGGATGGTCATAGTATTAGTGGACCACAGCTGAGGGGACCATGGATTAGAAAATATCAAATTAGATGTTTAAAGTCAGGCATCTGCCATGAACAAATGCAATATCTGGTCAGGCCTGGCCACAACTAGTCACACAACACTTAATTCACTGCTAAAATATTGGTGTGCCATGATTTACAATCATTTACAAATGAAGCACATTCCCTTGTCGACAGTGACATACAGATAGCAAGAGCCCAAACGCCGAAGGACATATCGCTTCTGGCCTCGGAAATCGGTCTGCTCTCCCAAGAGGTCGAACGATATGGCAGCAAAAAGGCAAAGGTCAGTCTCAAGACCCTGCAAAGAATGGCAAACCAAACTAATGGGAAATACGTGGTCGTCACAGGGTGAGAATGACAGACTAGTTCATGCAAATATTGCCCCATATTTATTTGAAGTATTATCTCTTAGTTATTACAATCCCCTGATGGTAGTTATTTTGATGTCACTGGTGACTATTATAGGTTTCTTATAAAACTATTAAACTATTCAGGATCACACCGACTCCCCTAGGGGAAGGTAAAAGCACGACCGTCCTTGGCCTCTGCCAGGCTCTTGGAGCTCAGCTCAGGAAAAACTGCTTTGCCTGTGTCAGGCAGCCATCTCAGGGACCTACCTTTGGCATCAAGGGCGGTGCAGCAGGTGGTGGATACTCTCAGGTGAAGCGATGCATCTTTGTTATAGTCATTTTTCAGCTTCCCTTCCATTCAATCTTTCCCCATTCATATTGTCATTATCATTGGCTTGTTGATTTTAATGCATTCATTATCGTTATCATAATCTGACCAGGTAATTCCGATGGAAGATTTCAACCTCCATCTCACAGGTGACATCCATGCCATCACGGCTGCCAACAACCTGCTTGCGGCTCAGATCGACGCAAGAATCTTCCACGAAGCCACGCAGACCGACCAGGTCAGTGATATATTGATCAGCAAATGTATTTAATTTCTTGATGGAACAGCTTAGGAGTTCCTGATTGAATATGGATAGTATTGTCATATTTTGAAATATCAGCTTCTTTTTTGAAGGCTCTCTACAATCGTCTCGTACCAAAGACAAAGGATGGAAGAAAATTTTCCAACATTCAACTTGGAAGGCTCCAGGTTAGAAAAATATGGCACTTGTTTTGGCTATGAAACATTTTAAAATATTGTTTCATATTCGGGGAATATTTTAAAGAAAAAAACATAACTTGCATCTATTATTAACATTATAGAGGCTGGGAATAGACAAAACTGACCCTGAAAGTCTGACCCCTGAGGAAGTCAAACGTTTTGCCAGACTGGACTTTGACATCAACACCATAACTTGGCAAAGAGGTGACTAATTGTTTTCCTGATGCTTAAGTTGCTATAATTCTATTATATACATTTTTCTAACTTCATGATTATAAGTTTATTTATTTCTAAACATAGCTTTAAGAACAAAGACTTTTTTTTAATTAATTACGAATTTCGAATTAATCGTGAATTGTTCCAGCATTGATTACTGTTAAGTATAAAATTCTCGCACAGTCTTGGACACAAACGACCGCTTCTTGCGCAAGATCACCATCGGTCAATCTCCGACCGAGAAAGGACAAACCAGGGAGTGTAACTTTGATATCACAGTAGCCAGCGAGATTATGGCCGTCCTTGCCCTTTCTGATGACCTCAGGGATATGAGGCAGAGGCTAGGTAGGATGGTGGTGGCCACCAGCAAACAGGGAGATCCGATCACGGCAGACGATTTGGTCAGTATATATTTGCCTGTATTAGATAGAGAATATTCAATATATTATTATACTTAATTTGTGACCATTAAATGAGTTCACTTATAATTTATTATAATTTATTAATTTATTCTCGTAGGGTGCAGGTGGTGCACTGACTGTTCTCATGAAGGATGCCATCAGACCAAACCTCATGCAGTCCCTTGAGGTAAACAAACTTAATTACCCTATGACCCTATGACTCATTATGCTGTGACCCTATGACTCCTTACCCTAAAGGAAATTATCTAATTATTTGTTTAGGGCACACCAGTGTTTGTCCATGCAGGACCTTTTGCAAACATTGCCCATGGAAATTCATCCATCATTGCTGACAGGATAGCCCTCAAGCTGGTTGGACCTGATGGATTTGTAGGTTAGTGGCAAGAGAGCAGTAATTATTAATTTTATTACATTAAATAGTAATTATAATATTTGTAATCGCTCCTATAACAACAATAATTATTATTATTATTATTAATCAGAGGCTATAAATATTATTACTGTAAATATTAATGCTGAAATTATTAAAAATTGGTGACTTTATTTAGTGCTGCCTCTTAAGATCGCTCAGCTTTATATATCCTCTTGTATAGCAAATAATTGATAAGCATTATTCAGTATCAGTGGTTGGTCAGTCTCGACATGTTTTGTTATCGACCTTGACGGTATTGACATAATTTTTTGTCCGCTTCAGTAACCGAGGCAGGATTCGGAGCCGACATTGGCATGGAAAAGTTCTTCGACATCAAGTGTCGCTACTCGGGTCTCCTTCCGAGCGTTGTGGTTCTCGTGGCGACCATCAGAGCCCTTAAAATGCATGGTGGGGGTCCGACCGTCACCGCGGGGAGCCCGTTGGCCAGAGAATACACTGAAGAGGTGAGCATTTTGAGATCAGGTCTTAAGTTTAGAATGAAGCTTTGTTTACAGAAAGCTATAAAAGAGTACTGACTTGTTTGATAATCATTTAATTAACTTATTATTTAAAAAAAAAAAATTAAACCATCCTGTATTAAAATTAAAGAATCTGGAATTGGTTGAGAAAGGTTGCAGCAATCTTGTCAAGCAGATAGAGAATGCCAGGGCATTCGGAGTTCCCGTCGTGGTAGCTGTCAATCTTTTCAGGTATTTGGAAATTACAAAGCATTGAATGTAGTAATAAGTGAAATAATATATCTTTAAATCTATTTTTGTTTGTTTTTTAATGCAGCACTGACACTGAGTCAGAATTGAAGGTCATTCAAAGATTGGCCAAAGAAGCGGGGGCTTTTGATGCCGTCGGCTGCAACCATTGGGCAGAGGGAGGAGCCGGTGCTGTCGACCTGGCTAGAGCTGTCGAGAGGGCGTCCAATGAGAAAATAGACTTCAAGTTCCTTTACGAGTTGGACGTTAGTTTATAATGATGCAGTCTTTAATAATCACTTTGGGTATCAAAAAACTGATCTTCTCAGGTGATAAAGTTTTTTTTTAATTTAAATATTTAAATTGTTTAAGTGATAGTAACAAAGTACAATAAAGTTTTGATATCTGACAGCAACCACTGAAGAACAAGATAGAAATCATTGCAAAGGAAATCTACGGTGCTGACGGCATTGAAATCTTACCCGAAGCCGCACAGAGATTGGAAATGTTTGAGAAGCAGGTGAGTAAACTTATCATTTTTAAATTTCCACAAATACAATATGTAATAAATAACCTAACTCTAAATTTTGGCATGTCTATGAGTCTATCATAATCATCATTCTACTCATGTAGGGCTTTGGAAAGTTGCCAATCTGCATGGCCAAGACTCACCTGTCCCTTTCCCACGATCCAAACCTGAAAGGGGTTCCAAAGGGCTTCACCCTGCCCATCAGGGACGTCAGGGCCAGTGTTGGAGCAGGATTCATCTACCCTCTTGTTGGGGCTGTGAGCATCTTCAACTCATTCCAATCACTGCAATGTCCAAATACTTTCATACATTATTCACCTCAAAACTATGAGACCCTATATTCTATAGATTGGCAGTTTAATCCATTTAACAACCATCATCATTATCATTGTCCAACCAATTGCTTTTTCAATTCTAGATGCCAACAATGCCTGGCCTCCCGACGAGACCTTGCCTCTACGACATTGACCTCGACCTTGACACTGAAGAAGTAGAAGGACTGTTCTAGAGCCAAAAATATGACATGACCTTGGCCTATTGACAATTGCTGCTTAATAAATAACTGACAAAATTCTTTACAACTTGGGCGTATCACCTAATTAAACTAATAATTACCAGAAGATCTGATAGCCAGTTAATAATAATAATAATAGCAACATTTCCATTATTATTTTTAATAATGCATCTTTACATACCTTAGCGCATCTGTGTATCCAAAAGCTATATATTATCAAATCTGCCATATACACCTCGTGATCCGATTGTCTTAGTGGATTAGAAGGATTTTCATATTAATCATTTTATATTAATCATCCACATGCAAAGACCATAATATTGGAATATATTTTATTCAAAATTTGTACATTCATTTGAATTATGTCACATAATTTCTTGAGAAGCAGGAGTTCAGGATTGGGTTCATTTTGTTAATTTAAATATAGGTCAGCCTATGTACTGAGCTTCTGACAGCACCGCCCCAGTTACATACTCCACATCAGTTTGTTTCTATTTATAATGCAAAGTTGTGATCATTCAAATGGGACCCAAATGACTTTCTTTGATTCTTCCGTCATTGGTCATCACATCGGAAGTCAAAGCCTTCCGATTGGCTCGTACATCACCTTGTTTACGAATTCCTTGAGTTGGTCTTTGTTATCGGCTGGAAACGGATAGTAGAGTTGGACAAATGAATAATCATAAATCATTATAATATTTTATAATGAGAAGCGACCATTCAGCTGAGGCAATCCGGATAAATTATCATAAATTATTATAATATTTTATAAAGAGAAGTGTTGCTTGTTTAGCCAAGGCGACTGACCGTCTATGCCGAGGTCTTTCAGTTCTTTGACGAGACTCGGTTTCGACTTAACTGCATCCAACATGTTCGCGATTCCGATGCTGTGGAGATGGACATTGTAGAAAACGACCAGCTTGCCACTCAGGGTGGCATAGCACAGGACCGAGCTCGGATGGTCCTTGGATATGGAAAAGGTCCCTATGGAAAAGAATGGCTTCGTAAAGTTCATTCAGAAGATGATGCGACGATGATGCGACTGTAAAGAGACAAGGAGGATAATGTTGAGTGCAAATGATTTAATGGGGGAAGTTATGAAGTTTTGAGTGATAATTCATAATTTGTTGAGGAAACATAAGAATATCCATGTCGTGATGATAGGAAATGTATAAAGCAGAAATGATAAATAATGGCAAAAGGGTTCAGAAGTTCTATGATTCTATCAAGATTCATATGTAATGATGGACATCAATGCACCTGAACAGAACGCTGCCACGTTTTCCTTGAAGTGAAACCTGACGACCTCCTTTGAAAGGTTAACGATGTACGTCTGTCCGTCCCACGAACACACCACTACCTCTTCTGTGCCATCACCCTAATAACAAAAAAAAATGTGCTATGCTCCAAATTGCAGCACATATTGGTGAGCCCCCTAGAGGTTTATTAGGAACAAAACTATTTTTTAATTAATTTTTTTTATTGAACTATTATATTATTTAGAAACAAAGCTTTTTAAAATTCATGCTTATGTTTTTGAATATCCTGCATGTCTGGACAGGAGGAAGAGGGACTATTCCTGCCAGATCATTTACGCAGTACTTTACAACATCCTTGAAGAGATTTGCAAATCTCAACAAGACTTGCACGATGACATAATTTGCAATAAAGTATGGGATAGAATGAACCAGTAGGATCGGTGAATCTTTGGATTTCTAATCACCAACGTGTTTGTTTTGTCTTAGCATTGCCTTCATTAATTGCCACTAACCGTGATATCCAGCTTCGTTATGGCAAAGAGCTGGTGATCAACACACAGTGACCAAATGATTTTGTCACCGTCAATCAAGGTGATTGTACCTGAAATGAAGGTTAGAATGGTTTGCGATTGTGATGATAGCAGCAATCGTGACTGCACTGTGGTTAGAACACAACAGTTTTTGAGAATCAATTACATACCCAAGATAATAACAATAACAAAGACGATGTCATCGTTCGTATCGCTCACCGTCGAGAGTACAAATGGCTGAGAAGGAGATTTTGTCAGATTCCTCATCAGATTCTCTCCTAGTCCTGCTCACGATGTTGCTTATGACTTCAGTCGAAACGTTCGGGTTTCGGGCCCTTGGCGATCCGAGAGGATGGTACCTGACCGAGGGACCGCAGCAGAACCTTCAGGGAGACAATGAAGTACTTCATTCGTCTAAGAACAGAAAGGAAAGAAAAATAGATCTCTTCAATGTTCCAATCACCGACTTGTTGGAGGACTCGTTGTTGATCGAATCAGATGCTGTCAGTTCTTCTCCTGAACAGATCAGCTCCACGTAAGATCCTCCCGGCTGGGACACGAGAACCGTCGATCGCCCTGACGGGTTCTTGAGGGCACTCATGGATCCCACCTGGTCATCATTCATTCGTCGGAGTGCAAATTTATTCCAAAGACAAGTCCTAGGGCATAAATCAATGGTCCCTCAAATAGGGGGATTACCTGTCCGGCGAGCTTCCATTTCTCATGGATGACCAGGGCGCCGAAGCAGAAGTTGGTTGAGCTGAGCAGCGACCTGTCGACTGCCGAGGGATTCAGAGGTTGCGAGGGCTCCCACCTGAAGGAACGGACAACTCGGTCTGTGTAGGAGACGATGAGTTCGTTGTTCCCGTCCCCGTCTGGAATAATTTTAAAGACGTTCTTGACTCGAACTATTTTAGACTCAAGTGAACATTGACTGTGGGAGATCAGGTTAAGCCAAACAGTCCCTCCATGCTTGATACCACTTAAGTTCTCCAGCTTATATTTTAATAGCATCTATTCTCTTATGGAATAGTTATGGCAGGAGTATAACGACTATACCACCTAGTTGTTAGGTGCATAGTTGCTAAGTAAAATTAGGTGATAGGTTAATATCGATACCTTCCTGTTTATTACAATATTTAGATGATATTAGCTCCATTACTATTGAATCAGCTAATCACTCAAATGATGACAATGAATGATGTGTTACAACAAGAAGTAACCAATAGCAACCTATGTCTGCTATGACACAAGCCTTGGCATTTGAGCTCAACTTCTGGATATAAGCTGGCTTCAATACAAGAGGAACAGGCATGCTCTGAGGCTGGCTGAAGCTGAGTTGCTGGACGGGATTGTGTGACAGGTTTACAGTCGGTTGCTGGAGGCCTCTCTCGTCTCCGGCTGGGAAATTGAAGCTCTCGGAGTGCGAGTTGTCCAGCACGAATTCCGTGGCATCAAATCCGACATCTCCCTCCTGAAATCAAAGCCGCCCGATTACCTATGAATCCACAGATTTCATTGCAAAATCTTGTGAAAAATAACAGTGAAATCAGAGGCTTTGTTATTCACAGATCTATCACAAATGTGAACCTAAATTTAATCTTCAAAGTTACCGTGAAAACCGTGGGGCACAAGGCAGAGTCGGGAGTCAAGTAGAAAATATGACACCATCCCTCTGTGCTCAGGGATATCAGACAATTCTAGATGCAGAAAATAAGAGTGTGTGGTCATTTGCTAGGAAGTGAATATCCAGGATTGCATACCAGACCCTGGTTTGTTATGTCTCCTACTTCCAAACAGGCAATCTGCAGACAATTTTTTATTAAGAAAAAATGTAATTTTAATACTTTTGCATTTCATTTGCAATTTTTACAATAAGTTTACCTGAAACTACCAATATAAATAAAATTCTAGTCAAAGCACTAATTTAGGAATAATTAAATGAGATTAATTCATTATTGATACATATCTCTAAATTATTGGTTTACATTTAAAATTTCTGCTATTAATTACACAGTCCTGAACTCATATGAATTATGATCAGATTATTTAATCGATGTCTGCATCGCCTTACCATGCCCAATTCACTGGCTTTTGCCCAGGGTTTTGGCTCCTGGATGTTTTTGAAGATGAACAAATCCCCAGACGTGTTACCAATGGCTATCTCGTTATTCTATTTCAAATTTCATCTTTAAATTAGATCAATGAATACATTTCACGATGTCACATAAACATTGATACGTGTAAAGATGATCCTCACAAAGGCTACCCACATTATCGTTGTCCACATCGCCGATCGTAAGAGCCTTATTCATGACATTCCCTTCGAAGTTAAAATCTATTCTATCCACAAAAGAAACGGTTCTCATGTTCTCAAATTTCTAGGAAACCTTAAAATAATCCCAATAGAGTATGCGAACCACCGAGAGAGCGAAAACCCAGCTGGAAAAAAAGCCGCCACCCAACCCGATGTAAACATGACCACTCTTTTACACTCACTTTAATTCTAATCTTTAATTTCCTCAAACGATTGATCCAATTAATAATAAGCAAGTATTATTGGCAACATTCCTAGAATAAATTTTTGGATGTGCTCATCGTCATTTAAATTGGTAAATCTGTAAACTACGGAAGACGCTCTCACAGCAAGAGAAAATAAAACATTATTATAAACTCTTTTCGGAGCAATCATGCGATTCGAAAAATACTGTGATTGCACTAATCATCACCTAATTATCCTCCACAAGTTCTGAAGAAGTTATTCCTGAAGTTAGCGCTCAGTATGAAATAGCAGGGCAACATTAGAGAATTTCGGACGAAAGGCAGCATATCCAAGAAGAAAGCTAAGTCCCTGAAAAGCTGTGAGTATTGGTCACTCCTAGTAGACAGAAAGCACATGATGCCGATGGGTAGTTCGAATATGACAAATAAAGCTGACATGGCCAATACCGACGAGGTATAGGGGTCTTCGGAGTCCTTGGCCTGTTGGAGTCTAGTCGCAGAGGCCTCCTGCATTCTTTTCAAAGCTTCCTTCGGATCCTTAGAGGACGATCTGTCGGCGGCATTGTGCCAGCCGGTGTTCATTTCTCTGCCACGTCTTTTATCGAAAAATTCTTTCATGGCCTGTTTCATGATGGCTTCTCTGATCGACACGTTAGACGACGAGGCGTCTGCTACGGGCTTCGACTTTGTCGCTCTCACGGGCTCCATCTGGTCAGAACCCCTTTGACCTTTGAGCTGCTGAGACAAGAGTTTGTTAGGGTCGACCTGGTGTGATGGCATGGTTTTCATGTACTTGTCTTTCCTGTCGACGACGTGCGGTCCGACTATGTCATCGGTGACCTCGACGTGATCGAGCGTCGATCGGTCCAGGGAGGAAGGCTGGATGGTATCGAAAGTTGGAATTCTACATTTATTACAATTCTATTATTTATTGTGATTTCCTACTTCTGATCATCCACTTCAATCTATTATAATTTACTTGAATCTATCCAGATGTCTAAAACATTAGCAATGTTCAAAATATAGAGTGGTATAGCTTTTGAAAGCTTTTGAAATTGGTAAGCAAGATGAGCAAATTTTTTACACTTAAGGGACAGACTGTCAGAGAGATATTGAGAACATTTGTCCTCTACAGGGCTCTGTACGTACACCACAATTGCATTTGAACAAATTATAAATTGATCAAATATTATGCAACTAATTATGTGACCGGAGAGCTGATAGTCAAGGTCAAGATGCTGCAGACACTGACGATTATGCAGGTACCGATGCGTAGTACGCCGTAGAACCACAGGGTGAAGATGAGTTCTTCCGGCATCCCCTGGACAGAGGAATAAATGATCACTACGGTGTTCTCTGTGGAGCATATACAAATGGACTCATGAGTGAACAATGCACTACTTAACATTATGATTAAAGTGTATAATAAAATAATAAAAAATAAATTTTAATAGCAGTTCCACATTCTATCTTAATGTTATACTGAGGAATTTCTATATAAATATGACTAAGAGTAATATTATTATTGTATCATTCTTATTATCATTAAGTATTTACATTAAGTCGTACTGGGCGAACGATACCATAAAACAAATAAGCAAACAAAGATCAACGTATCAGTACAAGTCACGTGGCTACAATTATAAACCTAAGACATACCTTCACTCTCTGGTAATATGCCACTGAACAAGAGATTGGTGACACCAAGAACCACGGTAAGAGCTAGAGAGACCGCAAGAGCCTGTAGGGTGATGGTCTTAGTCCACAAGTCCCACTGAACCAATCTGCCGTACATAGTCATGAGGTAATGGTAGACGCTCAACAAGCAAGTCAAGAGACAACAGTTGGTATTGACGAGAAAGCAGAAAGCAAGATAGACGTATTGAAGGGTCTGGTTCTCTGCGCATTAATTTGAAAGGAATTGTAGTTTTTGAAATATTCGAAATGATTATTAATGACTAGGCATTGCATAAATTCTCCTCATATTCCCATCATGTACAAATTCGCGCCAAAAGTGAAGTAAACACTCACCAAATCCGCTACAATTCTCCAGAAAAGTGTTAAAAAACGTAAAAATGCTCAGAATAACGAAATTGGCGGCTATAATGGCAAAGAAGAGGCTGATGCAATTAGATATGTTCTTCCTCGACCACGTGCAGACAATTGGAAGATTCGTCGCCGCACAAATTCCAACAATAACCAGTCCCATCACACAGCACACCGAACAACTCGAAGAAAGTCGACTAATGGCGGTTGTTGTCTGGGGTATAGTAACTGGAGATGCAGCGCTTCTAATTGAGGCGGCAGGGGACACCAATGACTTCTCACCTTCGTCTGCCATCTTGCCTAGCTGCCCCTTCAGTTACCAAGCCTTCGATGTTGAAGTGATGGTTTCATGAGAATATATTCAAATTTGTTTATTTAATTGTTGATGGATTTTTTGTAAAATTATTTAGCATTTGAATATGTTTACATTATTGAGAAATAAAAATATGTACGTAAACCAAGAACGAATATTCGGATATTATTAAAATGCAACAGCTTTAGCAAAAATAGTATGTCTTAAAAAAATTATAAATTTAATCCAAAAAGTTAATATGTCGAAATCATCCGACATTTGTGGCAAGTAGTGACTGTCGCAATAGGAAGGGGCACGCCATTCGCTTGGAAGATTGTCCTTTTTTGCTTGGTGTGGGATTTGGGCTGTCGTTCACTAAAAATTTGGCTTTATTTTGAGTCAGCGACATTCTGTGAAGCTGGTTTAAATCTGTTTCGAGCAGGTTAATATGACGAAATGTTTTTCCATTGATGAAAATTAATAAATCTGCATTATATAAAAATAGAATTGTATTCTCAATTTTACGAATTGTTTTTGGTCTGGCGTTTCGATTTGGCGTCGCCTGATTCTGTAAACCGTTTAGCTGAGCAGACGTGTTTTTGTTTTGTGTTTTGCGCTTAGCGATCACTTTTTATATTTATAAACTTTATACAAAGTCATGTACACTAAAAGGAAACTTCACAAATTCATTCATTACTACTCAGAAGCAGACAAAGAGTTCAACAAAAGTACCGTCAAAGACACTTTTTGGGACGACCTGTGCCAGGGAAAGTTAGAATTGCCCAGTGGGGATCTGTACTCATCCATTAAGACGATGAAGAGAAAATGCAATAGCTATTCTTTGAACGAAGAAGATTTTTGGTGGAACCAACTGCTCGACAGTCCAAACAAAGATAGTTTGAGTTATGACGAAACTTCGTCCAAGAAAGTGGGTAGGAGAAGGAAGAGGAAAATTTCTCAGAGTTAGTACCTCATCAATTTTAATTTGAAATTTCTTTGCTGAATTAATTTCGTTAAAAGCAATTGTACATGTTCTAATAGTAAATATAGAATTATCCATGGTAAAAAAAACATTCTGATAAGCATGGATTGGACTAAATATAGAGCTTAAGTTTGCATATGTATTCTTTGGGACCATTTTGGTTCTTAAGTTTGTTTCATTTGACTGGTCAAATAGATCTTTCTCAGTTGGTTATTTTGAGTTAGTGCTATATTTGACAGAATTTTAGCTATTTCAGAGCATTAAGCATTTTTGCAAAAGGTGTATGATAATGGCTGATTAGCAAACTGCATGTAAGAGAAATGTTACAAAATTAGTCATGGCAATGTTTGTGTTGCCAAGCACCCAAGTAGATGGCCGAGCAATTTTATTTTAGTGCATGATGCTTTCACATTATTACAATTAAACTATGAATAAACATGAGATTAGGCTAAAACTTAAAAAATTCAAATTTGAAAGTTATTAAATTTATAAAAGCATTAAAAACATTAGGATGATATAACCCCAAAAATGGCTGCCATGTATGGGCATTTGTATGTGTCATGTTCACAACCCTGGTGGCTATGAGGCCAAGGCCCTTAAGTTAGGGACATCACATGAACTCAAAGTCGATTAAATGCTTCCCCGTACTATCCGAACATAAGAGGTAATAGAACGATCAGCTAAATAAGCGAATATACAATAACTTAATTGAATAAAGACAAAACCTTTAATATTACAAATATAAATAGTTATATTCTCAAATAACCAGCTAATTCATAAATCATAACTAATCATGATGCAGCTGTTGACAAAGACCAGCTCAGCATGCTGAACTTATCCAAGAAACCCAAGGGAGAGACGGAGATACCAAAAGTTGGACCGAAGAAAAGAGGCAGGAAAAGAAAGCCGAGACCCGAAGAGATGAATGCCGAATCGAGAGAGGCAGAATTACATTCCAGCCAGATGGAAAGCGACGACGGATCGCTGAGCATTGCCGGAGACATCCCGGAAACGGTGACGCGCGTGATCGCTCCTTTGATGGACGATGCAAACGGAATGATGCAGACGAACTGTCCGACCCCCTCTCGCACGATTGACCTTTCCATATACAGCCCTTTGAGACCTGGAGCCCTGATAGAGAAGCCTCTGAGCTTTTCTTCTGCTACTCTGAGGTCGGGTTCCATCGCATCTGCCGGAGTGGAGAGATTCTTGACCGGAGTGCGGGAGATCTTTTCCAGCTGTGGATTTCAGTCGAGAAGTGCCTCGAAAGCATGTCACAAAGATGGCCTGAAACTTCAGAGGAATCTGTCTAAGGATAGGCAGCTTTTTCAGAATCTGGCTTCGATCATCAACTCCGAGAGCGGCATCCATTCCCCCGGGACGGAACAAGGTAGCAACGTATTCATCATAGACTCGAGTTCGGAACACTCTAAATCTTCAACGAGTTCGAGATACTTCACGAGATGCAAAGTCGAAAACGACAGGCAACTGTATCAAGAGACCGTGATCGACAGCGGTGCCAGCGTCAATAGCCCTTCGAAGGAATCTCTCAAGATTTCAAGTGGAATGAACTTCCCTCTGATCATCCAGGGATGTTATGTTAAATTGGAAAAATTGGAAATGCCCAAGGCCCTCCTGGATGGTGAAAGATTTAGGTATAGCTTAGTGAATGAAAAGAGAAGTGAATCCTCAATCACCAGCATCCAACCTATCAGGGTATGTCCAATAGACAGTTATGTAGGCGTCCCATCAGTCGAATGCGAATCGAAGGAAACAGACCCGAAAGTTAAGCACAACCTCAACAGGCAAGATGATCCTCGAAGTCTGTCCGATGCCAATCGCCTGGAAGGCCCTCCTCCGGGTTCGAGACTGCCGAGAGACGCGGCGGCGGAAAATCCTTCCAAGGGCGTTCTCAGGCGATCGGCCAGCGACTCTCTGCTCGTCGCGTTTGCCCAACGTCGTTCCGGGGTCGCGACTAACCAGGAAGTCTCCCTCGATCAAAAGAACAAGAAGGTTCCGTGCGGTCGCCAGCACGGTTTCAATCAAAAAAGATTTTTCCCCAAGAGGAGGGTCATAGGGCACGTGATCGATGCGCCCGTCTATAAAATGTCTGCCTTCGGTCGCAAGAAGATCGAGCGCCGGATCGCGAGAGGCGGACCTCTGGGCAGCAGGAGGAGGCTTCGGAAGTCGGGAAACGCATTGATGAAGAAAGGTAAGACCGTTTGCCAGTCCACTCAATATACTCAAGTGAAATGTGATGTTTTGGCTGCGGCCCATCTGCCAGAAACAATAATCGAAGAGCAGAAAAGTCAAGTTGCTATCGAAAAGTGTTCTGAAAGTTTGGGAAGGGAAACTTTAGACCTCGGGAAAGTCGAGCCGCCTAAGCGTCACGAGATCGAAAAGTCCGAAACGACTTTGCCCGAAGCTAGAATTATAGAGGTCGTCGAGGAAGTTCCCGACACGTGTCGACCGACGACGTCCGAAGTTTGCGGCATAGTCGTGGAAAATATTTCGCCTCCTTGTCAACCTTCCGACCTAGAGCCCGATGCAGATCAGAGAGGTCACGAGGGTCGTGTCAACATCCAAGTAAACATCATCCACGTCGAGGAAACTCTTAGAATCGATCTACCCGAAACGTCGGGAAGGACGCTCCAGGAAAATGCTTTGACAAGTCGCTCGATAACCGAACGTCATGGATCCATCAGACCAATCGAAGGCAGTAGCAATTCGGGGAACAATAAATCGGCCAAAGAACGGGTCGCCGCCCCTAAAGTTCTCGTTACCGCCGAAAATCCCGGCCCGGCTTCGGATCCTTCGAACATCGACCTCTGCATCCCTCCGAGCACCTTGCCTTGCAACGCCTCCGTCGAGAAAGGAGTCGTACCTCGCCAGCCGGTCGTACCTCCAGAGCCGAGAAAGAAACGGGCCAATCCGCTGGACCCGAGACTCAACGCCAAGAGAAATCAGGCAAAGAGGGGCGCTCAAATTAAGCCTAAGAAATTATGTCACTACAATGAGAAACAACTGCTCGAGGATTGCAGACAAAAGTTGTACATGCTGATTGCCGAAGGGGTATTAGAAGAAGTTCGAGAAGAAATCGAGGAAAAATCTGTGGAAAAGAATGCTCAGGAGGAGCAGCCGGCCATAGTCATGAACGGAAGTCACGACGCTGCCATAGAGGCTCAGATTTCTAGATCTCTCGAGGCATCGAACGCGAGCGGCAGAATCGAGCAAGTCAAGGAGGTCGATCGGGGGTCAGATGCCACAAAGGTCTCGCCTTCCATCACGGATGAGAAGATTACAGAAGCTCTGCACGTTGCCCTGCAGTCAAAACCTACTGCAGTTTGCAAAATATCCAAGCCCCAGGATCCAAGGAGAAGGTCTGACGGTGGGGTCCCTAATCGAGAAACTGAATCTGCAAAGGATGACGCAAAGGATCAAGATTGGGTAGAATCTCTTGAAGGTATGATTCAATGTCAATGTGCTGTGTTATGTTTGTTGATAATGTAGGGTGATGATATTGATGCCTTGTGATGTCGACGGTTACGATGACGATCCTATTATCACGATCCTATTAGGACGAACGATTCCGAATTTCAGTTCCGCATCTCTGTTGCCTCACCAGTTGGTCTGTTACTTTGTTTTTTTTTTTTTTTAAATTATAATTTCTGATTATTTTTGTTCTTTTCGAGAATAATTTCATGGTTATAAAATTTTTAATTTAACACTGATTTGAAATATTTCTGTTACTCCGATCTGGACATGATTCGATATAAGATGTTTCATTTATCAAACTGCTGTTTGTTGGCTTGACCTCTCTAAATTAAGGCCATTAGAACCTACTGGATCTCCTCCGTTAAACTACTGCCATAAGAATCCAAAGATTGATTTTATTAGTATCATTTGCCAAGCATTTGTTGAGGATGTTTATGTTCATATGTAAATAATAAGTTATGAAATGACCATCCCGGTCGTGCGGGTCAAACGATTTATGAATTTATTTAATTATTTATTATTTCAATTCCAGGAAGTGATTCCTGCAGCACCGACAGTGGATGTCATTGACAACAGTTGGTTGATGCGATGTGGAGATTGCAGTTGCTAGTGTTTTAAGTTTTAAGACTGACTTCAAAGCACACCCATGGATATTTATTACATTAATTATTGTTATAATTATTTCTATTAATTATAACTAAATAATTATCAGTCGAAATTTGTTTTTTAGCTCCAGAGATTATCCTGTGATTCTAGTTATTGTGATAAGAAATAAGGATGCTGTTTGACATTTGTGATTCACCTTCTCCGATATTTACACTGACAGCTGCCATACACCAAGCAGTGGTCAAAGGTGACCTTAGGATAATGGAAAGAGTCATGACCTTGCTGCCCTCACATGTGAACTGGGACCTGGAGCAGCCCGACGAAGCGGGGGATACTCTCGTCATGATCGCAGCCAAAAACGGTGATTGGATCGATTGCTTTCGAACGTGCACAGTCTTTGAGTGCACGTCATCGGGCAATATGCTTAACAATTGCAATGATTGCATTTTTATAATGTAATGTTGGTTTCTGAGAAAACTACAATTGCTTATGTAAACACAGTTTTAAAAGTCAGATTAAGAAAAGAGTTAAAAGTAAGTGTTTGAAATGATGTTCCAGATGACAGTCAAATGATCATTCTGTTGAGGAACCGTGTCAATCTGAACCACAAGAACCACCAGAGGAAGACGCCACTTATGGTAGCCGCTCAAAATGTAAGTCGTCAACATCGGTTGCAGAAAGCTCAGTCAATTCTTCTCTATCATATGGTGTTTTAGTTAATAATAATAATAATAATAATAATAATGTTGATGATAATTATGACACCTCTCTCTCTCTCTACAGGGTAGATTGAGGAGCGTGGCCACACTGTTGGATCTAGGGGCTCACATTGACTTGAGAGACAATAAGGGCAAGACAGCTCTCCTATTGGTTGTCATTTATGTCTATTGATAGTGATATTGTTCATAATTATTATTAATATGGTCCTCAAAAATTAACTTCATTGGCCTTCAATGTTGACCTTACCAGGCAGTCGAGAACAACCAAGATCACGTGGTACACTTGCTGCTGGGTAGGGGTGCGAACTTTTGCCCTTTGACCTTGACCTCGAACAACTTCAAAGACACAGAGGTGCAGGAAAGGGCCATTAGGATAAACGTCTGCCTCAATTCTCATATCTCCTGGTAAGTAACTCATCTCGTTAGGATGCTTGTTGTCGTGGTGGTGATGACGATTGTTGTCCGCTGGCATCATTAATAATAAAAGTTAAATAATTTAACGTTAAATTCTTCAAATTAGCGGAATGCATGTGTATGAAATGAGCATCTGTATTCTACTGCAGGGTGACAAAATATTTTGACTCTGCTGTACTCAAGTGGGCAGGCACCCTAGGTCTTAACAAGCTCAGGGCACTGACGGCAGTCCAGTTCATGACGCCCTGTCAAGTTCAGAAGTTCGAATTCACCTTCTCTTACCGACCTGACACGAGACTTGCCGGTAGATTTTTCTCTAAAAGTGAAATGAAACTCTTTTCTCTGATATTTGTTTGATCACTGAGACAAAAATTCTTTTCATCACTTGGAAAGCAGATGTTACATGTCGGAAAGTTATTATTTATTATTAATTTTTTAACTTTTACACTTATTTACCAATTATTTAGCAAGCCAGGAAAGGAAGATCGTTCTGTTCGGAGCGCACTGCGTGGTCCAGTACAACTGGTTCGACGGCGAGGTGCCCATGCCGCCCGAACTCGTGGGAGGGGTCAGGTGCAACGGAGTCAGGACGGCTTCTCTCAGGGTTCGATTGCCGCTTAACTGTGCCTGCATGTCAAAGTCGTGCCAATTTATGATGACGTTCCTTTTGCAGGACTCGGCTTTCATGCTATCCAACGTCAATAAAGGTTTCAACGTCGTCTCCATAGGCATCAGGCCGGATCTTCATCCGGAGCCGAAAGCCGTTAGTTGTTAAAAAATTAAATGTTAAACTCGTCAGTCAATGTAAAGTCAGTGTTGAGTAAGAATTGGTGGCACTGATTTTAAAATATCATCATGTAATTATAAAGCTTGCGAGTTAGCTCAGAGTGTTTCTGCGAGTAGCGGTAAAAAGGAAGATAGGTTATGCATCAGTGATGTGCTGATGAAAAGGGCCAACCATGAAGCATTGCTATATGGATGGAAGATAAATTTATCTGCCTCGCATTCATTTTAAGCGGCCCATCGTCTATACACACAGGGCTCCTGCTTGAGGGACAAGCTGGCCTTCAGGGCTTACGAGCTAAGCATGCCCCAGCACGTCGCGGAAATGTTTGCCAGGAAGGAGAGGACGTGACCCGGCGTAATTCGGCACATTTCAAGATCTCGGGCGGCAGAGGAGCAGACGCCGCACGAACAGCGTTGCTTAAGACCCTTTCGACAGAAGAAGAAGCTTGAGGTTTTTAGATACACTTGAATACACAACAGCGCTTACTTTCTTGTGTTGAAGATGAAATTGGGCTACTTTAAAACTATTCAGGGTCTTTTATTTTTGTTCTTTGCTTTCACCTTGGACTGTTTGCATTAGCCCTCCTGAGGGGCACTTCCACCAAAGAGGCAAGGTAAACAGGAAGTTTGCTCCAGATTAACTTTATTTTGGCAGTTCATCCTACGATTTGTTAAGTTTTACTCAAATTTCGTGGAATATTTTTCTTTAAATTAGAGGATTGCAAAACTATTCTTTGTTTGATAAACCTACATACTGTTGCAATGTCAAACCGGCATTGAATTTCTATTTGTACACTTGATGTTGCAGAGGAAATAAAGACTTTGTTTTGAACATTTGTGCATTGGATTTATCATTTACAAATCAAGATCAGAATCAAAACAAAAAAATTGAAAATTCACATAAACGCCATAATGTACTTTGGAAGACCCTATCACTTTCCCTTGAAGGCTTCCTGCATGATATTAATTCCACGGTGAGTAACCAAGTAGCATATGTGTCAGCATTTACAGATGGACATGATGAATTCAAAGCAAAGTGTATAGGGGTCATGTCCATAAAAAGGACGTTCATGCTAGGAATAGGAATACAGCATTAAAATCAAGAAGAGAATAGGTAACGGGATATAAATATCCGTGCCATCGGTGCCGCACGGCACTCTGTTACTATGGAAATGGAGACGAGGCGATGGTGCGATACTCTTCCTCTCCTAATCCAGGTCGAGGTCCAGCTCTTCTGCTTCCCATCTGGGTTCACCGGGCTCGTTACTCTGCTCAGTGTCCTGCAATAGTAATGGAAATGACAATCAAAAAGATGCATCTATTTGTTGTTTACAATTTAATTAATTAATTAACCAATTGGCCTATCTTATCCATGTTGGAGATGGTCATTAAGCTGTCGTTAAAAATATCTCTGTCCTCACTTTAATTCCAGTCTCTCCACTTTGCAAGGTCTTTGAGTGCAAAGGATTGCAGTCGTAGGATATTTTCTGTGGTTCTGGAATCAAATCCTCAAACAGTTTCCATTCGTCGTCTTCGTCCATCAGGGCACCTGACTTGACTTTCACCTTTATCTGCTTGATGTCATAACCAAACCCTAAGGGCTCTTCTGACACCTTGAAGCGATGGTTCGGATGCCGGCTCGCTTTTGGTTTTTCTTGAAGTCTATGAGGACCATTGGAATTAAGTTGGTCTCGAGAGGAAATTGCTTGCTTAACCCCTGCCTTTTCACGAAAGAGCTGTGAATTTGTCAGGCTGGCATGTAATTTATCAGAAGATAAGCAAGAGGGCTTTGTAGGAGTCTTTGGCTGGTCCTCTGATGTGGGTTGTATTTCTAGATCTTCCCATTTGTCACCCCATTCTGAGTTGTCATCTTCAACTTCATCTTGATGTTTGTCTAAAATGGGCTCGTCTACATTTCCTGTCATGCCTTGTGAAGATTTCTTAAGACCCAAAGGCTTGGATTGGATTTTAGTGGAGTTCTGTGAAATATCAAGAAGCGTAACTGCTTTATTGTTGCCAGTTGCCCAGCTGTCCCGTGGAATGTTTTTTAATCGGTCTGCACTTTCTTGAGTGGTGTTAGACTTGTTTTGCACGGTCGGGCGACCGAAATTATCCGATCCGTCTGCTTCCTTCTTGGAATGTTCATTGTCACTGTCATTTGCTTTCGTGAAATCTGGAGAGATTTGGTTGGCAAGTTGGTACGTGGTTTTCGGTTCAATGACTGCTATAGGCTTAGTCTGGTTCTTGTAGAGATTTTCTAAGCTTTTGCTTCTCACAAGGTCATCATCCTCTAATTGGGCCATTTCAACAAGAGCACAATCATCAGCTCCCCTATTTTCCAACTTCCTGAGTAGAGTGGGCTGGCTATCATCTTCCTCCTCACTTATTAGATCTGGATTGGTTTTTTCCTTTCTGTTTTTAGAATCTGCTTTCTGAATGCTAGCTAAAGAATGAGAATATTCCAAATACAGGTAATATATATATATCTTTCCAAAAAGCATTCACAATTGCTAAACACTGAATGACTTCAATGAATGAGCCAATGCTAGATTTTGAATCGGAATTCCACTCACTTTTGACTTTCTGATCAGATAGATTGACTGTATTTACAAGAACTTTCCTAGAGTCGTTGGATTTATGGTCGACCTTCAGCAGTCCATCCAACTTTTCTTGAGTTTTTCTGACAGGATTTTTAACGCTTTCTAAAGTGGCTGGATCAAATCCAGATGCAATGGTCGTCTGAGAGTGGTTTTGTTCCTAATGAACAAGAACAACAGTTATTCATCAAGAACCCTTTTTCGTGCAAATTATTGTACAAAGAAATCTACCCTCCAAATTCCACATTGTATAAAACGATTCCAGAGATATAGTGTTTATCCTTTACCTTTATCTGTCCATCATAGAAATACTGGACTCTCTGCGATCCTATGACCAGGTCACCCCCGAGGATGCAGACGATATCTGCCAGGGCTCTGAGGGACAGTTCTACCAGTCGGTCGTTCTGATCCCTGGCACTGAGCAAGAGCTGGATGGAGCAAGGAAACGAACAATATTAGTTAGACCAGGCTTCAATTATTTTAAAATTTGCAAACAAGCTTTGTTATTATTATTATTATTACCATCATCATTATCATCATCACCATCTTCAAATACATCAAAGCAGTTAATCCGATGAAAAGTCATCACCTCGTTGAGAATGACATCCTGCAGTTGCTGTCTGGAAAATGAATTGCAGTACCTCGAAAAGCTCTCCAGGAGAGCCGTGCGGACGATCAAGTCACGGACCGTGAAGACTTTGATTAGAACCGGGAGGACGTGGCTTTGGAAGAGACTCGTGGGGAGCACGGGGCAAGTGCCGGGAAGAGAGGCTGCCAAAGCTGTGGTAAAGGTCGTCGGGCTTGTTTATTAAAAATGAATAGGAACGAGCATTTCAAAATAATCGTTCGTCATCTCGAATTTTGGATGAAAATTGCCGGCACTCGATCCGTTTCAAAAGAATGAGAGCTCGACGAGAGCCTACCTTCCTTTGGAGTGAGGAACGAAGGCAGGAAAAATTTCCTGGCTGTTTTGTCAAGCAGCACAAACCTCTGCAACAGGGGAACAGAAAGTCTCCTCGCCACCAATTCTTCTGGTAACAGGCACAGTTCAGAAATGAGTAACCTTGATTTCAAAAAAGGAATTTCAAGGTAATCAGTTTTTCCAAAGGTAATGGGCAGTCTGAGTCATGACAGAGTTCGATCAAAAAATGCCGTCAATTTGCATTGAACGCATCTAAGCTGTTAGTGTCATTGCAGTTGCGCGTGGAACTTACCTGAAAAACGTGGCCTTCTCTTCGGCGTTCTTGACCATCAGCTCTGCGAGGAATGTGCGGATTTTTATAAACTTGAACTTCCTAGGAAAGCAAAAGCTTTGAGTTGTAATGTTAACATTGCTATCCTATATTTATGTAATAATCAATCCATCAATGTCCATTATGCAACTAGAATTATCTTTGCTAGGCAACAAAATAAATCAAAATAAATCCAACAATAGTAAAAAAAAAAAATTCGACTCACTGGAACACCTGGCTGGAAAGGCAGGTATTGATATGGAATGATGATGATGACGATGATATCGCGTTCTCAAGTTCCGTGCGAAGGTCTACAAGACTTTGAAGATCTTCAGCTGCACAAAGAATTGATTGTGAGTAAGAATGCAAATCATCATCATCATCATCTTTATTCTGCAAACCTCCAAAGTCTTCCAACTTTTCCAAAAGAACCTCCAACAAAGCGACAATATCCTTGACG
>CM067527.1:11557500-11597500 GCA_034509925.1 Hirudinaria manillensis
GTGGTGGTAATGATAGTAATTGTAGTTGTAAGTACCCTCGTTGTTGTTGTTGTTGTTGTATTTGTTTTTACTCAACTCGTTCGTAGATTTTACATTTTAAAATAATTATTCATCAGAAATATCTGATTTGATAAATAAAAGTAATTATACTATTATTATATTATTGTTATAATTATTATTGCCTTCATAACGAAACTAATAATAATAATAATAATAATAATAATAATAATAATAATAATAACAATAACAATAAAGGAAAAAGTAATTCTAAGAAGAACAATTTATCATCACTTGAAGGTCACATGTTGACAGCCTCAACAAGTCATGATGAATGACTTCCAAGTTTCAACTCTCCACTTCCAGTAAAACCCGACTCAAAGACTCCCACGGAATTAAGGAATGCACCGCGGTTCGAAACCCATCTTGGGCCTACCTGTTTCTATCATCGGCTCCTTTTTTTTCGTTTGTGAAGTATTGAATCATTTATGTAGCGCTCAATTAGGCTGGATATTTTGCTTCGCCAAAATGAGACCCAATGAGGAGAGAATGAATGGGAAAAGTGTGTGTGTATCAGTGTGTGTGTGTATCTGTGTGTTTGTTCGTCTGCTCAAAAGAAAATCAAGCCCACCCCTGTTGCTTCCAGATCTCCTTTTCAAAGCCCTTGTGAATGGACTGAGCGATTGAGGACTCCATGAGGTCCACGTACCTGACCACCTGTGGTGCGAACACGTCACGCAGGTGGTTGTGGAAGCGCCCGCTGCACAGGCTCTCTGTAGGTGATGACGATGACGATGACGTTACGATGAAGATGATGATGATGATGGCCACGACGACATCCATTCATCTATCCATCCATTAGGAGAACCATTGCCCATAGAACGCAATCAACCAACCGTGACTGTGAAGATAGTCGTTTAGCATCTGAAAGAGCGGGAAACTGTCCCAGGTGTCCGGATGTTGCATCTCCAGAATGGCATCCATGTCGACGGCGAACAAGGACCAGAATATCTCCGAATGTTCGACCATGAGGTCACTGAACCATGCAAAGGCCTGGATGGATGGATGGATGGATGAACGGATGGATGGATGGATGGATGAACGGATGGATGGATGGAGAAATGGATTGGAGAGGGTGGATGGTCGCGAGGATAAATGGATCGGTCAACAAAAAGGATGCATTTCTCCTCCTGAAATTTCCAGAAGTTCGTTAAAAGTTTGATACGATTTTAATCTCATCACATCAACGAGATTAAAATTATGAAAATGGAAAAATAAAAATTTTCCCGGAAATTCCCAGAAAATACCAGAAGTTCGTTTGGTTCGAGAATCGAAAAGAAACTGAAACTATACTCGTCAGGAGAGTAATTGGATCCTATTGAAAGCGCAACTGAGACTCTGGAAATTCCGGATTTTGTTTTGTTTGCCGACAACCCAACAGTTTCTTCCTTCGAGGCAGCCCTAGTTTGTATTCAGCTTCGGAATTTCCCGGCAAACCATAAATAGACGCCAATCATCGAAGAGGTCGTCGAGGTCAGACACGGGGGTCCTTATGACCGGCCGAAGAGAAAAACGCAGACAGAGGGAGAGACTGACATCCAATCGTACTGAGACAGATTCGAGCTCGATCACAGTTGGCAAACAAAAGGACATGCAAACAAACAAATACACAGACAGGAAGAGAGAGAGAGAGAGAGAGATGAAACGAAGGATGGATGAGCAAACAGAATGGAGATGAAGGGTTGGGGGTTGCGTGTGGAACATAACAGGATCTCAAATATGCCACTGAACGGATTAAGCACGCCGAAGAATTGTGGTAACGACGACGACGACGACGACGATGACGATGATGATGACGATGATGATGACGACGACGACGATAATGGTGTAACCTCGGAATGATATTCTTCCTTCTGTTGCAACACCTCAATGCACATCTCAGCCAGGTGCATGAGACCGTCCAGCTTTTTTCTCGGATCGAAATCTTCCGAGCACGATTCTGAATTATTAATAAATTATAATAAATTATGTTAATGATATAATAACAATAATTTTAATAACAATAATTATTGTCTAGTGGCAGAATTTAGTGACGATTTATTGTAAACAAGACATTCGAATTTCTTTGTATTTCTGTGTATTTCTTTGTAGTTCTGTGTAATTCTTTGTATTTCTGTGTATTTCTGCCAACAGGTCACAAGTGGTGGAGGTCAAGTTATTGAAAAAATCCAAAGGCAAAATATTTTAAACGCAAAGAGCACGGTGATGGTAATGATGACGATGACGACGACGACGATGAGGATGATGATGATGATCATGATAATGGCAACCAAATCGCAGACGTTTCGCACTTTTCCAGAGATAACTCAATAAACGTACGTATGAATAAACGAACGAACGAGCAAATGAACGATTGAGTAGATCAACCAATCAACCAATCAACCAAGCAACCAAGCAATCAGTCAATCAATTGATCGATCGATCAATCAATCAATCACAAAGTTATTATAGATCAACCTTCCAACTTCATAGATTCAGTGATTTTCGTGTAGTTGACGAGGGCGGCATTTTCCAGGCACCTCCTGATGACGTTCCTGACCTCTTCCAGGGCCACGGGGGTTACGATGTCCTTCATGAGCACCTGCATGTACGTGACCAATGTCATGCATGACTGACCATACGATCTGGCGCCGATCCACATCCATCCGTGCATGAACTGACCTTCTCCCGTCCATTTGTCCATCAATCCGCCAATCGTTGTTGTTCAGTAACTTAGTTGTGAATCAATTAATCCAGTCATTTTTTCAGTTCTCGATCCATCCATCATTCGCCCACTCATTCACCCCGCACCCATCCACCTATCCTTCGATTCAACTATTTCATGATGGTCAAATGGCAGCTAAAGATAGGTTATCAACTTCATTTTCAAGAACAGCATCATTACCGTCATGGAAACTTACTTTAAGAACTAAATGATGAAAAAATTTGACCGCGACGATATCGACGATGATGATGATGACGATGATGATGATGATGACGATGATAATGTTGATGATACAAACTCTTTCCAGGAGAGATAACGTGGATTTAAGAGCTCCCTCGGGCCTTCCAAAAGGGAAGCAGTATCTGTAATTAATTTCCAATAAAATATTGATAACAACACAACAAAAACAATAACAACAACAACGACAATTACAATTAACAACAACAATAACAATAATAATACTAATACTACTACTACTACTACTACTACTACTACTACTACTACTACTACTACTACTACTACTACTACTACTACTACTACTACTACTAATAATAATAATAATAATAATAATAATAATAATAATAATAATAATAATAATAATAATAATAATAATAATAATAATAATAATAATAATAATAATAATAATAATAATAATAATAATAATAATAATAATAATAATAATAATAATAATAATAATAATAATAATAATAAGTGTGTGTCTCGAGCGAGTGGTCGTGCGGCTGTTTTTTCGCGAATTCTCGATAATTTTACGGTTTTTGCGGCAGTTTCGCTTTTTTTCTGACCATTTCGTGTCCCCTACATTCCGTTTAGGATTGTGAGACCATTCTCAAGTTCAAAGGGGAAAAACTGAAGTTGAACAGCGTAAATTTATCTGTCGACGTCTTGCATTGTTCTGGACTCCACAACTTCAGGAAAACAGAAGAGAAAGAAGTCATTTCAAGCTCGTTTGCTTCCAAGAGCGTCTGCTGGTCGATGTTTTTGTGAATTTTTTGATTTAATTCAACTTGAGGAATCGTCGGAAAGAACAATAAGTAAACAATGCAAACCCGTGCGCGCACCTTGTTGGCTCTCACAAAGGTGAAAGACTGTTCTGGCCCTTCTGAGACTCAAGTGACTGTACAGCCAAAGTGCGAATATTGTAACGCTGAATTCAAAACAACAAAAGGAGCAAGAATTCACGAAAGTCGCGTCCATCCAGTTCAGTGTCACGCAAAAAGGTCAGGAAAAAGCTACGGAAAATGTAGATGGGATAAAGAGGAATCCCATGTGATGGCAATGTTGGAGATAGAACTGAAGCAACAAGGAGTTAGATTCATCAACATTGAACTCCACAAACATTTCCCTCACCGAACCTTGGCCTCCATTCGAGGACATAGAAGACAGACAGAATACAGAACTATTCTCCAACAATGCATCAGTAATACCAGGTCCTCAGAAAATTTTCAGACGTCATTAGCCGAGAGTCCAACTGAGCTGACTGCGAGTAGAAATTCTGTCTGCGAAGAATCATTTGAGGAAGTTCACTCGGGACATTCAAAAGAACTATGGAGGAATATGTCGAGAGCTGAAGCTGGACTTAATGACCAGGAAAGAAAGAGAATCAATATCGCCCTCTCCAGGCACTTCCCGGATATGAGTGTCAGGCGCATAAAGAGAATCAGAAACAAGCCTGGTTATAAGAGCCTTCTAAGCAATGCCTTTCAGGATTCTGTGGCCTCGGGACAGACTGAAAACCAGATTTTAGGAATGCCGCCTACGAATGGGGAGCAAGAGAAAATAGTCAGTAACTCAATTGCAATAGACAATCAGTTAAAGTTGAAACAGTTTGTGATTGAAAGATACCAAATGATCCATCTAGATGGTGAAGAGTTCTCCAACCTCATAAACGAGAAGCTCCCGAGAACAGAGAGAATCTCACTGATTAATAAGGAATATGAAAAGTGGATCTCAATTCAAGTTCCACAGAAGATCAATAGCAGTGAGCCCAGACAACCGGCCAATCGTGCTGAGAGTGCCCATAGAAACAACGATCGTGTCCAAAGCAAATCAGAAAACCAATGCAGAACTTTCCGGAAGACAAAAATCAGGGTGTCAAAGAAGGAACAAAAAAAGTTAGAGCGACAGAAGTGCTATGCTAGTCTGCAAAAACTTTTCCGAAAAAGTCCAACATCTGCAGCGCACTCGGTTTTGAAAGGAGAATATGAAGTCCAGACAGGCGCTTTCCCTGCGGGGTTGGCGGATTATTGGAGCGAGATCTTTGGGGAGACATCGGTGGAGGATGACAGGCCTCTGGTGACGATCAGAGACATCGCAACAGAAATGCAAGATCCGATCACCAGATGGGATGTAGAGATCGCATTCCGGGGACTAAAGGACAGCAGCCCTGGACAGGATGGCATTCGAAAAAGGCATCTTGCAAAATTCAGTTATGACGATCTCGCTGTTCACATGTCTCTCTGGTTGCTAACAGGAGTACCTCCCGCATCATTCAAATCGGGAATCGTCACATTCATTCCGAAGAATAAAGAGGCCTCGACTCCGAGCGATTATCGACCTATCACTGTTGGTCCGATTATGGCGCGTCTCTTCCATCGTATCCTTGGAGGTAGAATGTTGGGGAATTGGCCCCTCTCATCGAGACAAAAAGCTTTCTGTCCGGGGGATGGCATCGCACAAAATCTCTTTCTCATCAAATCAATAATTCAAAAAAAGAAAGAACAGATCCAAAAACTTAACCTGACATTTGTCGACGTCACCAAAGCTTTCGACTCAGTATCCCATAAATCTATCCTCAGGGCTGCTGCCAGACTCGGTACTCCACCTCTCCTCCTTAACTACTTAGAGGAACTGTACAAAGAAAGTGAGGTTCACTTTAAAGTCGAGGGAGTACTTACTAGAGGGGTACAGGTGAAAAGGGGAGTTCGTCAAGGAGACCCGATGTCCCCCAACTTATTCAATGCGGTCATGGATATGATAACCAGCGAACTGGATCAATCAATTGGTGTCACGGCTGGCAGGAATTCAGCGATCAGATGCAATTATATTGCATTCGCTGATGATCTGGTGGTGATGTCAACAACTGACATCGGAATGAAGAAGTTGATGGAGCAACTTGAAACTGCAATGGGCAGCGCAGGACTTAAGATCAATCCAAACAAGTGCGCTACACTCAGAACGGAAACCCATTGCAAGGAAAAACGCTGGATAATCAATCCTACGCCCTACATTAAATTTGAATCACAGGATATCAAAGCAATAGACGTCTCACAGACTTACAAATACCTGGGGATACAGATTGGAGTTCGAAAGCAGCCAGTGATGATCGGCTATGAAATTCAAAAGTCTCTCAACTCCATTTCAAAAGCACCAATTAAGCCTTGCCAACGCCTATATATTTTAAAAGTCCATCTGATACCAAGCCTCGTTCACAAACTTACCTTTGGCGAGGTCAACCTCGGTTCTCTGAGTTCCTCAGATACCGCGATTAGGAAAGCAACAAGACATTGGCTTCATCTTCCAAAGGATGTCCCAAAGCCATTTTACCATGCTCCCGTCAAATCCGGTGGTCTGGGAATACTTCCACTTAAACAATGGGTTCCCCGGCTCAGAATAAATAGATTGACAGATATCTTCTCTGAGACAGGTGGTCGTAAAGATGAATTCCTGTTGGATGTTCTTAGGAACAACACCCTGATCATGAGAGAATTCCGGAAATTTGGAACGTCGGAGGCAAAACAAGCAAAACTGGATTGGAAAGTGGCGGCCTCAGAGAGCCTATACAAAACTGTAGACGGTTATGGATTAAGATCATTCACCAGAGGAATTGGAATGAGTGATTGGATTTCAGCAGCGGTTCCAAGAGTTCCATCTGGCCAATACATTAAATGCATAAAAGTCCGAGCGGCCGCCCTTCACTGCAGACTCCGAGCATCGAGATGGAATCCTCTGGCTTCAAGGAGATGCGGGGAGGGCTGCAATTCTTTCGAATCGCTGGGCCACATGATCCAGAGATGCCCGAGAACGGATGGCCCAAGGCATGAAAGACACAACGCTGTCGTCAGGGAATTAGAACGGGAATTACGAAAAAGGGGTTATACTACGGTAATAGAGCCCCGTATTCCCACAGAAAAGGGACTCAAAATTCCTGATCTGTGTGCCTGGACACGTGACCTCTACATAGTGACTGATGTTGCCGTGACATCCGATGATTATGATTTAGACAAGTGTCATAAGAGCAAGGTTTCAAAGTATGACATTAAAGATGTTCATGATTGGATGTTGAGGAATGCCCCAGCCGGTGTCCAAAGAATGCTTCCGAAGGTTGGTGCCTGCGTTTGCAACTGGAGAGGAGTCATGAGTGCAGAATCATACAGATTCTGGAGAGAGTGCGGCGCTTCGAAGACGAGTTTAATGTACGTTGTGCTCTCGGTCCTCAGTCACAGTTACAAAATCTGGAGGGCTCACAGGTGCCCACTTCCGAGGGCAATCGCACTTTCTCGGACTGCGAATTCTCAATGACATTGGCAGTTGACGTTACTCGGCGCGTTCGATCGTGATTTCACCTTCTGACCGAATGTCCAGGGTGATCTCGGGCCCTAGTGCGGACACTAAACTCTGGAGAGGCCGTCGGAATACTGTTGTTTGTGTTTTGGGTGTGAGGCCGAGAAAATAAAATTAAAAAAAAATAAAAAAAATAAAAAAAAATAATAATAATAATAATAATAATAATAATAATAACGATATCAGTGATGATGAATATGATTATTCCAACAACATGAATGATAATAAATGTAGTTGTCCAGTTTACAAGAAAAATTAATGCCAACGTAAAGGTCATGAACAATAACGAACGCATTAGCTTTATGTCCACACCGCCATCATCATCATCATCGTCCTCGTCGTTGTCGTCGTCATCATCATCATCATCATCATCGTCGTCGTCGTCGTCGTCGTCATCATCATTGATGTCACTGCAGTCAGTAATGATCACCTGAAATTAGTTATCTGATATTCCAAGAGTAGACGGAGCCTTTCCTTCGTTTCCAAGAACCTGTCTCTTTCCTCGTGAAGTACTGTACCTATTCCGTCTGGCCTGTAGAGATGACGGAGGTTGCTATGGTGACGGTGGTGGTGATGATGATGGTGATAGTGATGCTGATGATGATGATGATTGCCATGCAATTTGTGTCAGTTTCCGGTTCGAGTTTGTGAACATTGTCCAATACACGTTAGAAATGGAGCTGTGAATTGTAGCAGGAATGCGATGAATTGTAAAATGAATTGATAAAACATCAAATACAAATTCAAAATTATAAAATAAAACATATAATGTGAAATAATAATAATAAAATATAAACGCATTATTAATATATAACGGCGTTTTTGAAATGTCTTGTTGGGTCGATGGCAAGTTCTTGTATTGTATTGTGCAATTTGATATGCAATTTAATTGTAATTTTAATTAATTAACTGATATTTAAATTAAATTTATTACATTGATAAAGATATTTAAATTCTAATATCAGTGATTATTATTTGTAAATACAAAATTTTCAAAAATAAATCGTATTTAATGTATAATTTCTCGTAAGACGTTTGTATGAAATCCATGTTTTTTTAATTTCAAATCCAATTTATTATTAAATATACGAAAAAAAAGTCTAATTAATTGAAAATTTAGTCTCCGATGCCTCCAATGCGAGTGTCCAATAACAAGCCAATCAACTGAGAAGTTCCTCTGACCATAGTTTAACAGTTATCTAATTCTTTAGCAGACCTGTTTCTCTTCAGAAATTTCTGTGTCTGAGTCTCCTTGAATGTCGAATCGTACTCGCTTCTGTTCCTTGCTGTTCTTTTCCTGACAGTTTACCGAAAGAATCGACGGATTTTCGTAGAGTTTTCCATCATCCCTGGTGACGTTTCGATAATCGAGACTGAACTGAACGCTCATCGTCCTATTCCTCAGCCAATCCTCCATGATGCACGGAGACTTGAGTTCGTCACCCAACCAAACCACGTCATCGTCGCGGGACATGAAACCTGCCACTCCGCCGGTTACCTCGGTGTCTAATGGCAACTTTGCATCGTCATTTCTTTTGTATAAGTCAAAGACGGATTGCAGGGATCCGTGGATTCTGTGCACGAACAGAATGTCAGTGCCAATAGCGTTTCTTTTCTTTTCTTCGTCTGTCAGTTTCCAGTAGACTTGACTCAAGGCCTTTACCAGGCGCTCCTCGTCAACTTCGGGCAGAAAGACAACACCCTGCCAGACGTGTTTCTTTCCATTTAAATCGATCTTACAATTGGACGGGTACAAATCCGCAATAGCCGATTGTTCGTCCATCAATTGCTGCCAAGATGCTGGCAGCAAGGCTTTGCTGGCTGCAGGCAAAACGCTCATCAGATTTTCTAGAGGTCTGAGAGGTTTCGTGCCGTCTGGTCCTACGCAGAAGGACTTTTCCATGTAAAATCCATAAATGAAATCGGAAGCAAACGGTGCGTAACGGTGTCCATAGCTCCAGGTCCAAGAAGGGCAGCCCTGGAAATAATATCTGGTCATCCAGCAGATCCCAGCCACGTAATCGGTGACCAGTTCATGGGCCACTATTAAGCGCTCGTCTTCGTCGATTGATCCAAATTTGCTGGCATAGTACCTGCTTTTGTATCCGTCTTCCCACAACCTGATTTCGTCTCCAGGCTCTTCCGAGTTTGGAGTAATCGATCCGGCCTTCAGACTTCTGTACCTTATCTCGAACATTCTTCTGTTCTTGAACGTGACGCTATCGGTTTTGCCGAACTCGACCATGAGAAGACAGAGTCTCTTGACGTCCACACCACCGTCAATCAAATAACCTTTGGTCCTCTCGACGATGACAGCCTTGTAGAGATTCACCAGTTTATCAATGGCACCCTCTCTGATATCAAAGGAGGGTATATCAGGCAGAAAGTCGTTCTTGACCAAAGAACAAATGAGCACCCAATCGTCAACTGCCCTGCTCAAGTCCTGCTTGAAGGGCAGGTCTTTAACCGTCAATTCCTTGTTCAGGCATTCCCTGAGAAGATCCAGTCGGATGAACATGAAACCCTGCTCTGAATGTTCGACGGGGATCTTTCCATGGCGACCGTACCTGTTTTCGTTGTTGAAGCATCTAAAGTAGTTGTAGTGAAATTCACCGCATTTCTTGCACGGCCACCGTCGCTCGAATTCCTCTCTCATGACGGTGAAGTTCGGTTCTTGTGAGGCCAATCCCAGCATAACCATATCGGCGTCTGAGCCGAAGAGGCAGTGTCTGGTGTTCGAGTCGTGGTCTGGCTGGGCCCTCTGCTGTCTGATGAAATCCATGATTTTGTGCTCTCCTTCTCCGGGTACGTTTGAGTCCGATAGGATGATCATTTGCCTCCATAAGAGATCGGTGCTCATCTTGAATCTGATGAAGAACTTGAGGCATTTGGACAAGTGGGACATGAACTCCGTGCCCGGAGTGATGCTATTGACGTCGAATTCTTGATCTTTGGTGTTCAGAAATCTTCTCTGCCTCTGCAGGCCTGCCTTGGCTTTAGGGGCGACGCCATCCATGGACAGATACAGAACCCTCTTAGGTCTAACGATAGCCACGATTCTTTGAAGCGATCGGAATATTTCGATGATCATCTCGTCCTGGTTTCTGGGGGCGGCCTGGCCATCGGGGTGGCAGCTATTGTGGATGATGGCGTTCATGTCTACGTAGAGATTGTCGAACTCCACCTTGTTAGGGTTTGGCGCCGTCAAGTTGACCTCGAAACCCCCGAGGCATTTTCCCTCGACGCACTGGGAGAAAATCGAAGGATATTTCCCGCTCAACCAACGGTAAAATGAGGAGGGCCTCATATTTTGGTTGCTGTTTTCTAAACTGGATTAATGTGGATTAATTGCTTGATTTGTGGATATCAGCGATGTTTGTTGCGTGGAGGTTGGAACAAAAGAGTCTGAATATATCAGTTCGAATGCTAATAAAAAATTAAATGTTAATAAATTTTTAATTAAATTAAATTTAATTTTATTTAATTTTTATTTTTAAAAATTGAAAATAAAATTTTAAAATATAATTTTAAAATAATTTAATATCAAATTAAAATATAAAATTTAAAAAAAAATCAATTTTAAAATGAATTAATATTAAATTAAAATTTCACCATTAAAACGAAAATTAATATTAATTTGTAAAAACAAATTGTAAAAAATCAGAAAACTATCGTCAGACCAATTTACGAATTAGAAAATAATTATTTTAAAATTATTACATAATTATTTACGTAAATGCTTTTAACGCAATAAATAAATCTCCAAATAAACTTATATAAACACTTTAGACGAGAAAAGTTTGCTTAAGGATTCCTAGCCAATGAATTAACAAGACGATATTTTACATATTTAATCATATATTTAATTAAAAACAAAATATTCAAAAGTCTAAATTAAATAAATTTAGCTGTAAAATAGAATTAAAATGATAAATTTTCAAGAAAATCTTAAAAAATAAAAACAATTCAGCTGATAATTTAAATTTTAATTTAAAATTGAGGAAAGTAATAATTAATAACATTTGGTAATAATTTATATTAATATTTAATTAATAATAAGTAATATTTATTACTAAATAACATTTAATTCTTTGTAATTTGAAAAATATTATGAAAATTTCAAAGCGATTGCATCCAGAAAAGTACTTAAAACTCTTCTTTGGACCAATGTATTCTTTGGTTCAGTACATAGACTGGATCAATATGTATGTTGTGTCAATGTATGCATCTATGTTGGGTCAATACATATGATGGATCAATATATACAATGGATCAATATATAAATTGGGTCAATATATGTATTCTGGATCTTTATGCATATACCGGATCAACTCATTCTGATCCGTTTGGTCGTTTGAGAGTTAAGCTGGAATAACATGGAATGCAATTGGATACACAAGGTGTCACCACCATAGCAAATGGGCAAGGACACCGTCAGTTGACTTTCTGAGTCAAAGAACGTCTGCATGACTGACAATCAAAAATCAACCAAGAAGACAATTCTGTTTATTCTACTGAATTCTTTCTGGGTGGCGTTTGGGTAGGAATGAGTAGGGTTGAAATGGGTTAGAAGTTACGGAGCGAGAGACGATTACAATGGGGTAGAGTGAGTAGCTAAGAGTGAGTAACACCATGAACTCCATTAGTTTTTGCCTATGTTTTTGTTAATGGCACTGCTAATAGCGATCCAAATACGTTTACGAAAGTTGTGAAAAGACAAATAGCTTTTCAAAGAATTAGCATAAAGTCGAAGTAGTTTTTTTCTTTTTTCTGCATAATTTTCTGCCATTTTTCAATTCTTTTCTTCTCAACTTTGAGAAATAAATTCATTTCTTTTTCCTCTGACGCCCGAGGACTTGTGTTTGTTTCTTTGCACTTTTCCCAGAGGAAGTCGCTTGCACGAAGCAAACATTTTTTTTTGTTTTAAATATTTATTTATTAATATATTTAAAATATTTATTTATTTATTTGAGAAGATTATGTTTCTAAAGTATTCGTTATCCGTTTGAGTTAAAAATAAATAAATAAGTAAGGATTTCTTGGATTCATTTAATAATAATAATAATAATAATAATAATAATAATAATAATAATAATAACAATAATAATAATAATAATAATAATAATAATAATAATAATAAAAGGACGGCCATTATACGTTCTTTATAGAGAACTTAATTTTTATAATTAAAATTTTCTTTCTTATAATTTATGAATGAGAATCTAGTGATGATGATGATGATGATGAATATGGAAACATGGTGTCGAAAATGAAAGACTTTGTTTCTCGACGTAATTAAGAATAAAATGAAAAACAGAAATAAAGAAAGAAATAAATAAGGAATTATTTTCAATAATAAGATATTCAATAATAAAAATAATAATAGTAATAATAATAATAATATAAAATAATAATAAAAATAATAATAAAAATAATAAAAATCGAATAATTTCCAAATAATATTTGGAATCGTTTTATCATAAATTGTATCTTAAATAATTTTATTATGAATATTATGAAAATCAAGTTTAATGTTATGTTTATTCGGAATGAAATAAAATGTTATTTTAAATTATTTTACCTTAAATTATTTATTATTTGAGATTTTATGTTGTTTTTATATTTTTTAAATATCAATGTTCAACATTTTTTGCCTGATTTTCGTAAGTTTATTTAATTATTTTCAACAGAATTTCCAACATTTAAGCGGAAAATGTTTAAAATTTAATTTTGTGAAAAAAGAAAAAACTTGAAAACGTTCGCAACGACCATCGTTTAATGCCGTCAACAGGGTCATTAAGGGCATTTCGAAAACTATGTCGAGGAGGTCAAAGAGAATAATAATAATAATATTAATAATAATAATAATAATAACAATAATGGTAATAATAATAATAAATCAATTAATGGTGCTGATGATGTTGATAGTTTGCCTATTGTTTTAATAATATTACTAGTTCATAACATATTACTTCGACATCATCGTCGTCGTCGTCATCATCATCATCATCATTATCATCATTACCTGTTGCCGTGAGTGTGTGAGGCACAGAAAGCGAAACTGTAATGCATCAGCGTGGGGTCTATCATCATGCCCTGTTCCGAATAGGTCAAAAGGTCATTCAGGTAGCACAGGTGACGATGGCAACCTCTGACCCCGTAGCGGGCGCAATATTCGTCGAGGACGAAGATCTGACCCGGGTTGAACCAGCCCTGGCAAAAATTTTATTATTATTCGTTTATAATTAATTATCATAAGAATAATATATTAACCGCGATAAAGAATAACAATGAAAATGAAAAATGAACTTTATTCCTATAATTTATGACGGGTTCTGAACGTAATGGCTCCTTAAGAATGCAGCCACCCGTGACCTTAGCAGCCCTAAAAAGCCTAAAAACCCGACGCCACGTCGTTTAAAAGCCATTTAAATTCCACCGGTAAGGGCACTGGCGGCCCGAGGGCGCGGAAAGTTCACTGGACCGTGATCTGTCGTTAATCGGTCAGGCGTGACTCGTGAAAATGCATTTCATCCTGAAAATCGCTCGACCGTGTCAAAAATCAATCATCCGTGACCAGGGCCATCCGTCACATGCGATTGGGGATCATAACAAACAAAATAATGATGACGATGATGATGATAACTATCCCATATGAGGACGATGACGATGACGTTGATGCTTCTGATGATGACGATGATCATGATGACGTTGATTGTGACGCAGACTCAACATGAATTGAAGCCGTGGAAATGACGTACCAGGCAGGTGTAGATGTCATTGAGTCTGAACTCCAAGGTCAGTGACTGAAGCATTTTGAAGAGTTCCGCATGGTTGAACTTCGACGGATTCGTCTGGATCAATTCTTCCAGGCCGTGTTTCGAGGCTTTGTCTGAATCTGGAAAATCAGCAAATTGGATGGATGGATTGACGAATGGACGGATGGAAGAACGGATGTATGGACGGACGGATAGGTGGATGGAAGGACGGATAAATGAAGTGTGGTTGTTGGAGATTGAGACGCTCCGAGAATTGATTGATGAGTCCTAGGAATAAGGCTCTGAATTTTAAAATAACCCCTGAACATTGAGTGGCGAAGGCTACTTGACGACAACGACGACGATGAGGAGATGGGAGAGGAGGAGGAAGAAGAGGAGGATGAAGAGGAGGAGGAGGATGACGATGGCGTTTGACTTGGTTGCCAATGGTTACTCGGGGAAATGTATGCAAATTAAAAGATGCCCGAGGAGCAATGGAATATATCCACTCAGTCCCTCGGGCGGGTCACGTGGAAAAAAAACCCAACGTGGCTATTTTTAATTCCATGCTATGATGATAATGATTACTTGTTGTTTATGCTGAGTAATTTATTATTATTATTATTATTAAAAATGTTTGGCCATAATAATATTATAACCATCTGAGTGAAGCACGGCTGTGTATATAATTGTAAAAATATCCATAAATCAATGAAATATATTTGAGAAGAATATTATTATTATTATTATTATTATTTTTATTATTACTATTACTATTATTATTATTATTATTATAAATGATAATCTTTAAATTACTCTGCAACTAATACAATTGATGATTACAACAACGTTTTTCGTCGAAAATCTAAATAAAAATGAATAAAACATAAAATATTTATGAAGTTTTAACAAATAATTATCGTTATTCCGATATTATTTTCATAATATAATTACAAAATTACTCTTATAATTAACGTCGTCGCCGTCGTTATTATTATTATTATTATTATTGGTATTATTATTATTATTATTATTATTATTATTATTACTATTACTATTATTATTATTATTATTATTATTATTATTATTATTATTATTATTATTATTACTATAAATGTTATTATTATTATTGTTATTATTATTATTATTATTATTATTATTATTATTATTATAGTCCAGAGAGATGTTTTCTGAATCCAATTGGTGCACAGGAGTTGAATTGCATACATATATATTTTCCTTTTTAAGATAAAAGAATTCTTTTCTAATCTTTTATTCCTTTCCATCCATTCATTCATTCGTTCATTTATTTATAATAAACATTTCCTTGTACAAAAGTTACCCTTGAAACAAAACATTTTAAAAATATAGCAAAGAATATAATATATCGCAATAGTATTTATAATTATTATATTATATTATATTATATTATATTATATTATATTATATTATATTATATTATATTATATTATATTATATTATATTATATTATATTATATTATATTATATTATATTATATTATATTATATTATATTATATTATATTATATTATATTATATTATATTATATTATATTATATTATATTATATTATATTATATTATATTATATTATATTATATTATATTATATTATTAATATATTTATATGTGCAGTCAAGGACCCTAGTTCCTAAGTTTCTTGACCTTATGTTGTACGGAGAATTTAATCCCATTTTGATGGTAATATGTCAAACGATGATTTACAGAGAATGTCACTTTTTTTTTTACTCCATCATCATCATCGTCATCATCGTCATCGTCGTCGTTGTCGTCCTCATCGAAAGCACCATCATCGTCGTCATTGTCGTCACCGCTCTTACCTAGAGCCTTGGACTGCGGACCTGAACCCGGCTTGCCCGCTTGGTGCACCGTCGTCGGCGGTGGTACCGGCCTGTGCGACTGGCCGGTGGCACGGTAGATGGCCTGAACCCACAGCGCCCTGTCGGCCTCCTCATCGCTGGCGAATACTACTTGGTCGCTCTCTTTGACCGTACTGAAGAAGTGCTTGTCGGAGTAGCCTGCTGGGATGAATGGTATGCATGACGATGGAAATCGTGGCGTCGACGGTGACCTCGTTATCTGCACGCTTATTGGCCGCCGTGAGCCGACTTTTAAACGTTGACTTACGACCGTCGTTGGACGACAAAATGAGGACGACATAGTTGCATAATGATTTCATAAATCGCATCGACGATACTTCCCCGACCAAAAGACAGGATTGGTCGGCTGGGAAAATGACCTATTTGCGGCAGCCAATGAGCGATCGGCGACCTAATTTCGAAGACTACTGACGCTTACTGTCGCCGAAGTCGCTGGAGTCGCAAAAGTCGACCGTGAAGCCGTCGAGTTGCAGGATGTCCGACGGATCTGACTTTTTCTCGTGGTAGGTGCACATGACAAAGGTGTACTGTGAAACCTGTATTGACGCGGTGAGACAGGTAAGACAACGGAAGGTGGTAAGTAAATAAGTAAATAAATTTTAATTACGATGTTGATGATGATGATGATGATGATGATGGTAAAATGATAACGATTGTGACTACAACAACGATGTCACGTCATGACATCTTAAGTCGTGTCATGATGCAAAATGATGAATGGCTGACGGGTGATGCTGATGATGACGAAGACCTTACTAATT
This sequence comes from Hirudinaria manillensis, assembly GCA_034509925.1. Lineage (NCBI taxonomy): Eukaryota > Metazoa > Annelida > Clitellata > Hirudinida > Hirudinidae > Hirudinaria > Hirudinaria manillensis. Next base: position 11,574,280 of record CM067527.1, read on the forward strand.
GTGTCGTCACCAGGCCACTCACAAAGCACCGAAACACGCAAGCAACACATCATGCCGTACAAAACACCCTTCCGCATGACACCACACAACGCCAGTCAACACCACTCAACACGTCATAGCACACAACACCATACAATACATCATACCATCCTACCATCAATTCCTTACGCCATCAAAGTTTTGGGCACCGGAAGCCCATCGTAGTTTTACGACGAGCAGACGACAAACAAGCGCAAAAAAGTCCATGAATGAAATATGAACCACCAACATAGCCTCGCTTAACGACCACGAAAGATGAGAAGTTGAAAACCGTTCTTGAAAAGTTCCAAAAAAAACCGAATTCACTTGCGTCGTCGTCGTCGTCGTCATCGTCGTCGTCGTCGTTGGTGTTGTTATTGTCGTTCCAACAAACCTAATAAGCAACCATCGTCTGCGTGTCGTTATCGTCGTTGTTTGTTGTTGATGGTCGTTGTTGTAATAATCTTTTTATCCGCCGACAGATCCGGAGTTAAGGATTCAGTCGAAAGAATGCTCTTCGAATCCCTGCTTGCATGGGCCAATGGCGGCCTCGTAGGAATTGCGCTATATAAATGGTTCGGCGCCTGAGCAAATGTGCTTTTGGAGCTATGTAAATTGGACTAATCCTGTCTTTTGGAGTAGGGAGATAATTGCCAGTATTAATGCCAAAGCCACAAAACGTTAGGACAGCAACATTGTCTCGGTACAATTACATTTACGATGTAATATTAAAGTATTGATCGTCTTTTTGTTACTTTTAAGGACTTTTACGGTTATGCGAATTCAATATTTTACGGGTACGATTTGATATTTAAATTCAAGTAAATTGAAAAAATTTAAAAGCCATAAATCATAGGTGGCAGGTCTGACGTGATTGATGGTGAGATGAGGATAACAGTTCATTCTGCCCACCGTATGTTCATCCACCCATACATCCGTCCATCCATCCGTCCATCCATCCATCCATCCATCCATCCGTCCGTCCGTCCGTCCGTCAATCCATCCGTCCGTCCGTCAATCCATCCATCCATCCATCCATCCATCCATCCATCCATCCATCCATCCATCCATCCATCCATCCATCCATCCATCCATCCATCCATCCATCCATTCGTCCGTCCGTCCATCCACCGAGCCGACCAATCAATATTCAATCGACATTTACCTGTACAAGTACAAAATACCTCCTCTTCCACCTCTTCCAAATATTCTTCCCCATTGAGTACAAATACCTGAAAAGATGGCAGAACGATTGTCGATTATCGTTTCTAAAGACTGACAGAAAATTCATTGATTTGGATCCTCATACATTGATATCCAATCATTGATTAAAATCTACCATAACGTCCAAAGGATAATCCATCCATTTCTAAGTACACTTCCAATATGGTCGAGTACATCCTAACAATCCACCCTGACATTCATATTTGGGGTCCACCATAAACACTCTTCCCATATGATCGAGTACACCTACATTCATGTTACATTCATTATTAATACCCTTCCTATATGATCAAGTGCACCCTATCAATCCACCCTGACATTCGTATTTATTCCATCATAAACACCCTTCCAATATGGTCAAGTACAATATTTCCTTCCAATTCCGTCCTGGAAAACCGACCCGCAGTGTTTCATATTCTGAGGTTTGTCCATGCGGCAAGCGATTCTAATTTTGAGGTTCTTGTCGGCTGAATTTCTGGGAGTCGTCATGTTGAACCATTCCGGGGTTTTCGGGGCCATGACAGTCGGGGTTAAAATGACCTATATGGGTTAGGTTGAGAATTTAAACAATCAATCATTCTACCAGCCAAACCAACCACCAACCAATCAAACAACCAATCAATCAATCTACCAACCAATCGACCTACCAACCAACCAATCCATCTACCTACCCTTCCAAGCTCCTTATCGTCGAGGCTGAGTAGACTCTGGTTCTCCATGTACAGTTTGACCTTCACAGTAGGCAGAGGGTGGTTAGTGGTGAAATCACCCTGTGTGTCCCAACTGTAGTTTAATTAATTTATGTTTTTAATGTAAATTTTACAAAAAAAAGCCACGAAAATGGTTACTCCGGTAGTGCTGATGATAACGATGATGTTTATGATGATGACGACGACGATGACGACGACGATGATGATGATGATGATAATGATGACAGGAATCATGAATTTCATGCAGGAACACGTTCGACTCATTCCGCTACGTTGGAGACGCCCTGACAAAACAGAAGGATCATCAGAATAAATTTCAAGTGATATTCATTCTGACTTTGGAATAATAATAATAATTATAATTATAATAATAATAATAATTATTATTATTATTATTATTATTATTATTAAAGAGGACGAGGAAGCGTAATTATTATTATTATTATTATAACCATAATATATATTATTATAACTATAATAACTATTAATAATAATTATAATAACAATAATGACACACGAAACCACTCACCATGGCTTGGACGCTTCTGCCTGATCCGTCTGCAGCTTTTCCCCGCCATCCACCTCCATGGTGCAGTAGACAATCTTGTTGGGTGGCAGGGATTTCAGACCTTTGACCTCCATCACCACCACCTGATGATGATGACGACGACGATGATGACGTCGGTGATGATAACGATTATGATAATGGCTTTATAATAATTAACTAGTATCAAATCATGCCAACTGTGTGATAAGAGATTATGAAAGCGTAGGTTGTTTATTATGTTTATTGTGATGGATGAGCCCCGATAAATTTCATTAACTTGCCTACCATCAATCTATCGATGCAAAACAATAAATTATGTTTTATTATTATTATATTTTTTTGTTTATTATTATTACTTTTATTTGTAGTATTATTATCATTTGTTTATTATTATAACATTATTTATAATATTATTATTTAAAAAATTATAATTAATAATAATTTTTTTATTTAATTAAAATACTTTCCTCGAGATTGAAGACGAGTACGACGTCGAGTTTAGTAAGTGCAGGTTCGCTCTCATCAGAAGCATCGGACTTGTTCGAATGAAAGTTGTGGATGTTTTGGGCCCTAAAAATTATTATTATTATTATTATTATTATTATTATTATTATTATTATTATTATTATTATTTTGGATGCTAATATTCGACAATAATTAATTATTTCATTTGTAAATTATTCAGTTCCTATATTGCAATAGATCGACGGATCTTTAATGCAGAAGTTAACGCTTGAAGGACCTCACAACACGTCGGGTCATGGTGACCTTTGCACTTGATACGAAAAACGTTTCACATGATTTTAGTGATTTGGAATTCATCACGATTGATTCACTCACTCACTCACTCACTCACTCACTCACTCACTCACTCACTCACTCACTCACTCACTCACTCACTCACTCACTCACTCACTCACTCACTCACTCACTCACTCACTCACTCACTCACTCACTCACTCACTCACTCACTCACTCACTCACTCACTCACTCACTCACTCACTCACTCACTCACTCACTCACTCACTCACTCACTCACTCACTCACTCACTCACTCACTCACTCACTCACTCACTCACTCACTCACTCGAGCATCTTGATTCCAAACGGATGGAATACCATTGGCCTCGGGTCGATCGGCCGGAGGACGAAGCAACCGGGGAAATCTTTCCTTCCGTTCTCTCAATCATTTCCTCACTCACAGCAACCCACCCCTGATAATTTCCTCACATCAATACTCGGGCTTTTGAAATCTTTCCATGATGAATTCACTCAGACGTTTTTGTTTATTTTCCTTTAACATCATCACGTCATCATGGGACTACGGTCGCCATGGAAAAGAGTTGTTGGTGGGGAGACAGACAGGATGGACGGGGCATGGGGTGGATTGTGGGCGAAGAGAATTAGGGTGTTGCGTGGGGCGTTCCGCTGGAACGGCCATACGATCGTGTCCGACAAGCCAAATTCACGATCGAGTTTCTGCCGTAGTAATGAATGGATCCGAGGAGGATTGACCTCGGTTGATTTATCAATCAAGCAACTGATTGAATGATTGATCGACTGAGAAGAGGAATTGAAGCTGCCCGAGAATGAATGCCCGTAGATTCTTGAATGGAGTTAACATTTTAATTTTAATTTTAACAATTTAATTATTTTTCAGTTCATAATTGACTATTCATAAACATCATCATCGTCGTCGTCATCATCACCAATATCACTGCCAACGCTAACAACACCAGCGACAAAATGTTCCTCATCGTCGTCGTCGTCATCGCAAATATCCTTCAAAACATGCCATCTTCCACCCATCAACTTCCCCACATCGGGTTTTTTTTTGGAGACAACAAATTAAATTAAATTATATTATATTTTAAATAAATATTTTAAATAAATTTTATCCTTCCACCGCAAATAATAATAATAATAATAGATTTATTAATTCATTGTGTGGAAAATCCGACTGACATCACGAATCATGAATATTAATTAGCTGATTAGCCGAACGACCGGCGACCAATAGAAATACGACGGAAGCGATTGACTAATTAGCATGAAATTGCTCTGATTAGCGATTCATAATTAGCGATGAATAATTAATGAGGCCCACTTGCTGTATCGTTTGAATTTCTGGAGCGTATACTTGGACGACTCGACCGGCCCTTTGGACACGGGCACGTTTTCCAGGTTGGCCATGAGCAGGTTCACGGATGACTTCAGTTCCTCCGTGTAAATGCTTTCCATCTCCTTCAGAACGAACTTTGGAAAGCCTCGCCTTTGCTGCGATTGCAGTGACGGATTTGAATGAATGAATGAATGAATGACTGAATGAGTGAATGAATGAACGAACGAACGAACGAACGAACGAATGAATGAATGAATGAATGACTGAATGAGTGAATGAATGAGTGAATGAGTGAATGAGTGAATGAATGAATGAATGAATGAATGAATGACTGAATGAGTGAATGAATGAGTGAATGAGTGAATGAATGACTGAATGAGTGAATGAATGAGTGAATGAATGAATGAATGAGAATGTGAGCGGTAGTCCAGGATGTTGTGGTCAGTGATGTTGGTAAAAATTAAAATAATTACGTCATTTTGAGGATTTATTTCATTGAATTAAATTCAATTGATTAAATATTGATTCCTTGTTGCTGGGTTTTATCTGATCGGGACCCGTGGTCCATCCATCCATCCATCCATCCATCCATCCGTCCATCCGTCCATCCGTCCATCCATCCATCCATCCATCCATCCATCCATCCATCCATCCATCCATCCATCCATCCGTCCGTCTATCCATCCACCTACCTTACTCAATTCCTCAGCTGCATGCAGTCTGCTATCCAATTCCCTTCTCACCTGAGCAGCTTGCTCGTCGGCATTGTCCAGCTGGTGGTGATGATGATGATGATGATGATAAAGATGATGATAGATGAAGATGAAGACGACGATGACTACTAAAGGCGTGAACAGTTTTGTAATAACGAGAGAATTTAATAAACAATAGAATTCATCAGAAGATCAATGAACGATTGAATGAATGAATGAATGAATGAATGAATGAATGAATGAATGAATGAATGGACGGACGGACGGATGGATAAATGGAAGAACAGTCCTACAGGCGGAAATAGAAGAGCGATTGAGTGAATGAGTGGATGGATGGATGAATGGATGGATGAATGAATGAATGAAATTTATGGCAACAACAGCAGGACAAGACATCTCCTCATGGCACCTTTTAAGAAGGATCGTGAATTATGAATCAGCTGGTTCGGCAAAAGGAGTCACCTCTGTATCACAGCCATTACCAATATCATCATCATTACCTTCACCATCGTCGTCGTCGTAGCCGTCATCATCATCATCATCATCATTATCATTAACCTGCATGGCCGTGCACAGAGTCTGATGGTCGTGCTTCTTGACACCTAGAATGTTCTGGAACATGTCGCACAGCTGCTCTTTGGTCAAGATGCTCTCTGAACTCGACCCCGAGTTCATCACTTGACCCCTATGACCCGACTTCCGGTTGTCTTCATCTCCTGTTGTTGGCGAGTGAAAAAAAAGTTATCAGAGTCAATACCTAAGGACCCGTCATTGAACCTTCGACTCTATTTGCTTAAAGCAGAATTGGTGACCGGCAGAATTGTGGATCGTACAACTGGGGTCATTGAGGTCAGAAGGTTAGAGGTCACATTACGGTAATAAAAAGGCGATGCGAGTTTTGAATGACACAAATCTCATCCGCATCATCGTCATCGCTAACGTCATCATCATCATCATCGTCGTCGTCATCATCAACATCATCATCATCATCATCATCATCATCATCATCATCATCATCATCATCATCATCATCATCATCATCATCATCATCATCATCATCATCATCATCATCATCATCATCATCATCATCATCATCATCATCATCATCATCATCATCATCATCATCATCATCGTCGTCGTCATCATCAACATCATCATCATCATCGTCGTCGGCCTTTGTGGATGTTGCAATTTCCGGTCTTTCCGTTAATGATGTAATAACAACTTAGTGGATATTGTGACGTACGCCGATATTAATGAGTGATTAAATATTTTTTATAAAAATATATCAATATAAATATAAATAATACTTTAAATAAAAACCCGAAAAAACTTATCTTTTTTGTTTGTGAAAGCATTTGTAAAATAATAACAACAATAATACTAATTATTATTATTATAATTAATATATATAATAGTTTTTAAATTTATTTACCTAAATATTATTATTATTATTAATTATTTAATATGTTATATATAATAATATTTATAATAATAATAATATTTATTATTATAATTATTGTAATAGTAATATTTTCTGGGCGTTTAAAGTTTATATCGGAAATGAAAAAATATTATAAAAAAAAAATTTGTCTGTTCAATTATTTCATCAACTTGAAATGGTTTTAATGACTTCGTTCGGCTTTTAAAAGCTACGAGCAACGATTGCAATTACTCAATTGTTTTTTTTTGCAGGTCGAAACATGAAATTTGGAATGGATGGACGGACGGATGGATGGATGGATGGATGGGTGGATGGATGAGTGGGTGGATGGATAGATGGATGAGTGGGTGGATGGGTGGATGGATGAGTGGGTGGATGGATAGATGGATGAGTGGATCGGCGGACGGATGGATCGGTGGATCGGTGGATGAATGGGTGGATGGAAGGATGCATGTATGGAGGAGTGGATGGATCGATGGATGGACGGACGGACGGACGGATAGATGGGTAAATGGAGAAATGGATGGATAAAAGAATGAATGAATTGACCGACTGGTGAATGCATGCATTCGTACAAGAGCCAGGAAAACTTTGCGTCGATAAGTTTCCAAGAGAAACATCAGCTCCAATCTTGGATGTTCTGACAAGTGAACAGTGAACAGTAAAAAAAAGTGATCTTTTATTGAAAGATCAACAAAAGGATTAGAATTCAGAGCCCTGGATGGCAATAAACAAAAACAAAGGAGGATGAGGAAGAGGAAGAGGAGGAGGAGAAGGATGAGGAGGAGGAGGAGGAGGAAGAAGAAGAAAGTCAAAATTAAAATCGTGACGTCATCGGAACCGGTGGTCGCGTGACACGATAATGCTTGACGCTCATTTGCCAGCAGCTCATTTGCATGAAGAATAGGGACGGGTTACGCGTTTATAAATAGAACGTTGTTTATTTTTTATATTTTTGAATTTAATAATTGAATAATTAAAATGGTTTCCATCTGAGGCTACATTTGAAGGACGGACGGACGCACGGACGGATGGAAGAACGGATGGACGGATGGAAGGGATGATGCGCTGGTTGGTGTAACGTTTGTTTGTCGGTCGGATGAAAATTGGAAAGATTTGGAAAGGCCATCGTGATGGATTAAGAACGGCCGAGATTTGACGATGACGAGGTAAGATGACGATGACGTCGTCGCTGACGATGACAATGATGATCATGACGATGACGATGACGATGACGACGGCGATGATGACAATGATGATCATGACGATGACGATGACGACGGCGATGATGACAATGACGATGATGATGACGATCAAACGCAACGGCCTCTCGATCCCGTGTTTACTCGCCGGCGGCAGTACAGCCGTGCGCACGCGCAAACATTCTCCACTGCGCATGCGTCATTCCAAAGGGCCGTGGTCACTTCCGTTTTTCTTTCGCCGTGGAGTTGATTTGTTCCGCTCACTTCTTTCTATCTTTCTCTCTCTCTCTCTCTCTCTGTATCTCACTATCTCACTCCACCACCAATCTTTCCACCGGCAACACAATGAATTGCGTCGGACGTGTCGCAACGGGTCCGGGCGATTTGATGAATGGACGGAATAAAACGAATGAATGAATGAATGAACGAACGAATGAATCAAAGGGCGTTCGGACGGACGGACGGACTGATGACGTGATGGACGAGCGTTATCGTCAGTTATGGTGCCAGTTACGATGATAATGATGATGATGATAATGTTCGTGATGTCATTGATGGCGTTTGTATTTATTATTATTTGAAGCTTTTGTGATATTTATTATTATTATTATTATTATTATTATTATTATTATTATTAATTAACATGATTATTCATCATCACCTATATCGTCATCGTAGGCGTCGTCGTCGTCATCATCTTCATCAGCGTCGTTATCATCACCAACTTCATCAACTGCCCGTCGCTAGAGTTTAGCAATCTTGTGCCCATAAACCAAAGATTAATAATGTAGTCGAGTTATTGGAAGCTGACTGTTGGTATTAAAAATGAGATGAATGATGAACTCAAAGAGAGATGCACCCATCGGTGTGGGCTGGATAGATGGACGGACGGACGGATGGTCAGATGGACGAATGAATGGATGGAGGGGCGGATGGGTGGACAGATGGGAGGATGGATGGACGGACTGGTGAATTGATGCTTAGATGTTTTGTAATGCAAGGAAGTAGGAGACGGTTTGACGATCTGACGAAGACGTGAGGTATTAAGGAATCAAAGGGTTGAAGGAGGCACGCCACATTTTCTTTGATGGATGGGTGAATAACAGGATAAGTGGTTAGGAGAGGGGATGGATGAATGGATGGATGGGTGAGTGGGTGGGTGGATGGATGGATGGACGGATGGACGGATGGACGGATGGATGGATGGATGGATGGACGGACGGACGGATGGTTGGATGGGTGGATTGATGGAAGAAAAAACGTCGAAGCACGTAATGCACCTGGATTCTTTAAAGATGAAACGAAACTATTCCATTGGAATTATTCACTTCTTGCCTCGAACCTTTTGCAATCTCGACTCCACAATGAATAGGTTTTAACCTTTTTATAATATATTTTTAAATTTATAATATATATATGAATATATTCATAGAATATTGTAGAATTATATTATTTAATTATAATATTAATTATAATATATTCATATTATTAATTACGTTCGATTTATTGGCGCAATCCGATAAAATTAAATTAATTTACCAATTACCAGGTAATTTATTACTACCATCAACATCATCGTCATCATCATTCAGTGACCTTTGAATATCTGGTCGAACTTTGTCAGCCACGAGTTGAGTACGGTCTCCTTGCTGAGTCCGTCAATCTCGGGCAACCCTCTGATCCTCTTCTCGATGTTGTTCTTGAAGACCTCCCTCATATCAATGGGGGAACAGGCCCCGCTGGCCACCATCCTGACCACCCTGTCGCTCTTGAGGAACACCTCCAGGTAGCTGTGCACGGCGTTCATGAAGGCCTCGTCGGCCGGAATGTTCATCTCTCCGTTGAGGAACGACTGAATGGAAAAATGGGTGGAGTGGATTGGTTGATGAGTGGTTTTTAAGATGATTGGGATGAGTAGATAAACTGATTTGATTCCTACCTTATCGGTGAACTTATGGTGACCAATAATTACGGTCGCTAGATGATCTTAACTGAATGATTCCATAGTCAGACAGAGTATTGAATATCTTACTTGAAACCAGAGGGTGACCTCTTTCTTCGGATTTTAGAATGTTACAATAGTGATTAACCTCAGAGTTGTGATGAATTAGTAGATAGTATTTATATGGGCCAAGTATATGTATAACATACATATACATTGTATATATATATACATATAATGTATACGTTTACGTAGATTTGTATGCATATATAACTTCTATACATATAGAAGTTCAAGAATTGCCAACGAGCTTAGACCGAAGAGCGGGCGTCATGCTCGAGATGGATTGGTGATTATCCTGATAGATGGAATTACAAAGGATGATATTGCTGACTATATAGGAGTACGATGACTTGAGATACATTTACACTCTCATTGATTGATTGATTGATTGGTTGGTTGGTTGGTTGGTTGGTTGGTTGGTTGGTTGGTTGGTTGGTTGGTTGGTTGGTTGGTTGGTTGGTTGGTTGGTTGGTTGGTTGGTTGGTTGGTTGGTTGGTTGGTTGGTTGGTTGGTTGGTTGGTTGGTTGGTTGGTTGGTTGGTTGGTTGGTTGGTTGGTTGGTTGGTTGGTTGGTTGGTTGGTTGGTTGGTTGGTTGGTTGGTTGGTTGGTTGGTTGGTTGGTTGGTTGGTTGGTTGGTTGGTTGGTTGGTTGGTTGGTTGGTTGGTTGGTTGGTTGGTTGGTTGGTTGGTTGGTTGGTTGGTTGGTTGGTTGGTTGGTTGGTTGGTTGGTTGGTTGGTTGGTTGGTTGGTTGGTTGGTTGGTTGGTTGGTTGGTTGGTTGGTTGGTTGGTTGGTTGGTTGGTTGGTTGGTTGGTTGGTTGGTTGAAGGGATGATTTGGGTGTGGATAGTCTAATGGATGGATGGTCGGATAGACGGATATATGGATAGATGGTTGGTGGAAGTTGAAATTAATGAAAGTACTGAACAAAAAATGACTTATACCTACGAAGCCGTTGGGGCATAGAAGGTAGGAAGCGTAATTAATGTAAAAAAAGATTATTTTCAATTATTTTCTGATATCCGGAATAGAAATTCATCGTGATGGATCGATTCAGAAGGTATTTATTTCTAAGGAACTAAGCAATACGAGGCAATATTGGAATACTACCGTGACAGTTGAGACAAGAAAAGGACACTCGGTATTTGAAACCTGTACTGAGAAGACATTCATTCAATCGTTCGTTCGTTCGTTCATTCATTCACTCCTACCAACAGCCCAATCTCCTCCAGCCACCTATCCGTCCATCCAATTTGTCAGTCATCAACTGGAACACACCTGAAACCTGTCCTTGATGGAGTTGAGTTGTTGCTTGGTGACCTTGACCTGTCGCCTGACCATGTCCGTGGGTTGTTTGGCGTTGAAAGGATATGCAATGCACCTGATGACGAACACGTACAACTGGAGTCGATTTCTTCTCTCCTCCTCGTCCTTTTCAAGGCCCGAAGCTCCTGCTTGACTAGTCCTGAACATAAAATGAGGTAGTGGATTGGTTATGGCGATTATGATTAAGAGGCTTAAGGTGATTGGGGTTAGGGTTAAATGTGATTAGGGTTAGGGGTTAGGGTGATGAGGGCTGTCTTTGGGATGGCGTGTCTCGAACTTCCACCAACCATCCGTCCATATGACCGTCCATCCGAGTCTTGGAATAACTTGAGATGTGGATGAAAGATGATCTAGATGCGTTTTGTGCGAAAGAAAAGATTTGTGGGTGGAATAAGAGACGGATGAATAGAAGGACAGACTGGGGTGTAAGGGGTGAGTGTTTGGGGTGGACGAGGAGGTGTTAGCGGATGCGTAGAATCTGCGGGAAGACGCCAGATGTGAGCAGGCGATTATCGCGCATTGATTGCGAGGCGGTAAAACAAACTAGCCGATAGTCTCGGCCACTCCATGGTTTTATTATCAACTTCCGACGCCTACGACGACGATGAGGATGATATTTATTTTATTAAATTATATTTAAATGAAATCACAAATTTTTAAAGTAATCATTATTAAGGTATTAATAAGAAATTATTAATTGAGTATTGCTAACTATAAAAAGATTATTGGAAGATATTAATCTAGATCATCAATAAATATATTAATATTATTATTATTATTATTATTATTATTATCATCATCATCATCATCATCATCATATAATTGTATAACATATTTTTTGTAATATTGCAGTACATATTATTATTATAATTATTATTATTATTATTATTATTATTATTATTATTATTATTATTATTATTATTATTATTATTATTATTATTATCATCATCATCATCATCATCACCATCATATAATTGTATAACATATTTTTTGTAATATTGCAGTACATATTATTATTATAATTATTATTATTATTATCATTATCATTATTATTATTATTATTATTATTATTATTATTATTATTATTATTATTATTATTATATTTTTAAATGTTTCATTACATTATTAAATTGATTTTATTCCACCGTCAAAATGTCAGGTGAAAACCTCAATAAACATTTCCCCAATGGAAACGTTCTCGAAACGACCTCAGCTTTGAATGTCTTTTGCTTTTGACGATTCGTAAGAATTTCAATTTAATTAAATACATATTTATGTTTAATTAAAGTTTATTATTTGAAAAATTAATTTTATCAACTTAGTTATCACAATACTATCGTCATATTATTATTATAATCATAATCGTCATCCTCATCCCCATTGTCATCATCATCGCCATCATCATCATTATCATCACTATCATCACTATCATCATCATCATCATCATCACCACCACCATCATCATCATCATTACGAGCTCATTGTCGTGTACAGTAACACTCGAAGACAGGATTTTAACTATCAGAGCAAAATGAAGCAGACATTATTTTATTACACGTGGTATTCAATGTGGTAGCGCGGGATTTAAGTATGGACGGACGGACAGATAGGTGGATGAATGAGTCGATGGATCACCGCTTATCACGAAGACAGCGTCAAGGCCATGTCCAACGGGGTCCTCATATCGAATTGAGGTTCAACCATGCGTGAAATAGTGACCGGGTCGGATTGGCCGGATATTCCCACGGGCACGATATTTATAATGGAGGTCAGGGCAATAATTTTATGGAAGTTCCGGTGTACATCGAAAGCATTACTGCTATTATTACAATCTCAATTTCCAAGCATTTCGATAACATTTAAAAAAAGATATTACAATCAAATTTGAAGTTAAGAATTATATTGTATTATATTATGTTATAAATGCCTAGAACCAACCTATCGCCTTCATCCTTTTCCTTTTCCAGAACGAACGAGGGGCTAGGACTGGCCGGCCGTTGCTGATTTGACGTCGAAGCTGCAGAGGCGGGGTTGAGGGAACTCGTTGAAGGCAGCGAGCCAATGAACGATCGACAAACCGGGTCGCCGGTCAGCAGCCCCAGCTGCGATTGGGTGTAGCCACAGACGCTGGAGGAACGCTGCTGTCGCTGGGTGACCGACAGCGAATCGCCGAGCAGGGTGGTGTTGCTCGAGTAGAATGGAGATATGCATTGGGGTACTGACAGGACTGAAGCGGCGGGACTCGTACTGAGATAGGCGGAGTTACTGAATCCAATCCCGGACGACTGGGAGGAGGAGGCTCCCCAGCCAAGGGCAGTAAGTCCTCCGCAGGGGGCGTGGCCTAGCGACAGACGCCCCACTTGCAATTTGTCGACCATCAATTCCCCTTCTGGGAATGGCCTCTCGCTTTCCGATTCCTCCTCGCTTGACGAGGGCTCCAACATGATTCGGTGACGACGACGACGATGACTCTAGCGGAATCAGAGTACGCAGTTGTGCGACGGCAGATGTCGCCGAGAAGTCCAAGAAACGTCGACTGCACTTACCACACTTGCGACGGAAGCGTCGGCTGCATTGGCGACTTGTTTCTCCGTTCCTTTTGAGATGGGAATCCAGATGAGAATGATTTCCATTCTCTCAGGAAGGAGCGCCGGGCTTTTATCCACTGAAACGCAGTTTAGCGCCTATTCGTTGTCGTCATCGTCAGTAATTTGCGCTATCAATATTATTCCGTTATCTTATTATTAGTGTTATTATTATTATTAATACATTAAATTATATTTCGAATATGATTGGATTATTAAATATAGTATCTATAGCTTCAGTCTCGCATTCTCTTAAATTCATCCAACGAATTCTAAACTTCATTTTACAATTTTAAAACTAAAAAAAAATCAATTTTTTTTCTGCTTATAATGTTATTTAACTTGAGCTCTCCTTTCGCAAGCAGATTGGCAAGATCTCGTGTCATCTTCGAGTCGGTCTCGAAGTCAAGACCTCTCAGACGAGACCGAGGTAAAAGGCTTTATGTAGCGCTTTAGAAGACGCCAACGTCCGTACCGTAAAGGAGCAGCAGATCCGCTTCCACCGGCGTCTATCGTGCTCCGTGTACGCCACACGGTGTGTACACACCTGGAGTGTCGTGCAGATCCTCGAGACGGCTTGCTCTCGCTCTTTCTCGTCCCTATCTCTCTTGTTTTTGTTTATTCCTTCGTATGTTCCTCCATTCATCATTGAGAGGGGGCTCATCAGCTCGCCCCATCAGTCAGGCCCATTCGTCAATCCTGCCACTCATCCGTCCATCCATCCATCCATCCTTGTGTGACGTAATATTATCTCTTGTGACGTCATGTTCCGTCAGGGCATTTAAAATTTTTAAAATTAAAAAAAATTTAATTTAATTTAAGAATTTCGTTACGTCACGAAGTCTTATCGAGTGACCCTCCTCCTATTGGTTGACCTTTGAACCTCCCGCAGGGTAATCAATCGAATGATGGGTCGATGCTGGCTGGGGGTGGAAGATTCCTCTGGCAATTTTATAACATTATCCTAGTATATTATTTATAAATATTTTAATGCAATTATAATAATAATATTATATTATAACACTAATATATATTTTAATGCAATCATAATAACGCAATTAGATTATATTATTATAATATTATTATATACTTTATTATAATAAATTTTAATGTTTCTTTTATAATTGATATTTTAATCAGGGGTCAGCTCGTTCAAATGAACCGTAATGAGCGCCCATAAACATTTCATTAAACGATATTATTATAACATATCACATTAATATATTTAATAATATTATATATAATATAATTTTATGTGGCATATTATAATTTATTTTAATTATATAACAATCGCGTACATCATTAGAGCTCCGTCTAAATGGCAGTCCAAAAATATATCATTCTAAATTTAACTTTTCTATTTCTATACCCTCCGTTGTTTACATCGCTGTGGAAATGCCCTACTTTCTAAATATAGCTTTGCTAAATTCAACTCTCATTGGCTGGTTCTTGTTTACATCTGCTGGGGCTTGAGACGGATGTACGTGTTGCCATTGGTTGAGATTTGAAGACATTGGCTACTGAGGGTCTCAGATGAATTAATTCAATATTTACATTTATTTTCATTAATTATTAAAATTAAAAAATATATTCTCATCAAATCAAGTTACTTGCGGTTCATTTAATATTATCTTTTGCTTCATTACTTTATTGCAATGGCGTTAATAATTCATAAATATTTTTATATTAAAAATCATAAATTATTATTATTATTATTATTACTCAAGGTTTATTATCACTTAACGCAGATAAATTTAATATAATCATAATGACATAAAAAGGTTAATGTTTGGAAATTCGATCAAAAAAATCGACAATAATTTAGCGAAATTTATGAATAATTTAGAATAATATTTTCTGGAAAGTTCCGCCGACATTTAGAAGATTGAAAAAAAGAAATGATGGTTATCGAGAAATAATTCTAAAATTATCACTATCACTATAGCAACGGCACCGTCATCAACTTCAACCATCATCATCGTCGTCGTCGTCGTCATCATCATCATCATCATCATCATCATCATCATCATCATCATCAGCATCATCATCATCATCATCGTCGTCGTCATCATCGTCGTCGTCCTCGTCACCAAAAAATCAATTTGACCAATCAGGGGGCAGCTCTTTCGAATGACGATAAACGACGACACTTCATTGCGGAAGCAACTGATGTAGGATGACGTCACATCGATGACGTAGGAGGTCACGTGACAACATGGCGGTAAGTGCTCCCGGCATTTTAGCGCACGTCGCATTGGACGGATTTGTGGTTTACTGGCGGGGTTACAATCATTGGTGGTTGGATGGATGGTTGGATGGTTTGATGGGGGAGTGGGTGGATGGTTGGACGGGGGGAGTGGGTGGATGGGTGGGTAGATGGGTGGGTGGATGGGTGGGTTGTTGAGTGGAGGAGCGTGTGAAATACTTTATGTGAAACCATTTACGTTATCGATGGGTGGCTTGGCGGTAATAAATTAGGAGGAAAGATGGCAGACGAGTGGGCAGCCAAGAAGATACGATACAAGAGGAATGAAACATGATGACTACGATGTATTGCATCTTGGGGAGAATATTGGACCCTAGGATGGGCCATCGGGGGCAGTGGGTGAAGTGTATGCAATTCATCCAATAATCCCTTAAACCATCCAACCATCCATTTAAAGGATTCACTTTTTTTCGGTTCAATTAAGTGTTAATCCGTAACATGCAAACTGCTTCGTCGTAGTCATCATCGTCATCGTCGTAGTCGTCATCGTTATCATTAACATCATCACAAGTGAATCACGAATAGGTGGAGTCCGTGGTGTGGGTGGATCCTTCTTCATGACGTCACACATCGCCTGGAACTTCGCAAATTCTGTTTCCAAACCACTCGCATGGAAACTGGATAATGTAATATTTCTTCGTGAGGCCTGGTGGTTATGGCGTATGGTTGTTGCCCATGGCGATGATGATGACGATGACGATGATGATGAGGGTGACGATGATGATGAGGGTGACGATGATGATGAGGGTGACGATGATGGTGAGGATGACGATGATGATGAGGGTGACGCTGACGATGATGATGATGATGATGACGACGATGTTAACTTCGACGGTAAATAATATCATCGCTGTCCCAGCTGACTTACTGAACTTAACGCCCTTCTCCAGACGTGTGGATCTGGAGGAAAAGAAAAATTATTTTTCTGCCCCCGAAAAAAAAAAGAAAAAAAAAATCTTCTAAATTCTCGTTCACTTCCAACCGGAAGTTCCCCTGAAAGTGCGAGTTACGACGACAATATGGAGTCAACGGAGCACGTTACAACTGAGAAAAGAGCCGTGTTTTAACGAGAATTACTGCCTCAATAAAAACCCCATCAAGATTAAATTATTATCATCGTCGTCGTCATCATCGTCGTCGTCGTCATCATCGTCGTCATCGTCGTCGTCGTCATCATCGACGATAACATTGGCAATGTCATCGTATGGTAGTCGTGGCGATGATAACCGTTCATCATTTTGAGGTGATGGGTTGGGGTCAGTCGGTGCAACTGATTGCACGTGCTCTTGGATAGTCGGATTAGATTTATCATTTTGAAGGGGAATTCTAGAGAAACATTTTGAATCGAATTGTTTGGTTTCCAAAAAAAAAAAAAATAATAATAATAACAACAATAATGTAGAACTCAAAATTGTCTTTACTTTAAAACGTGTTAATTGATCACATGATTGATTAGAGACTCCTTGATTACCTACAACAAATCCTCGTCGTCGTCATCATCATCATCATCGTCGTCGTCGTCATCGTCATCGTCATCATCATCGTCAACTCCATCTTCGTCATTGTAATGGGCATCGTCACCGTCATCATCATCATAGTCGTCGTCATCATCATCTCAGTAAGTACATTTTCTAGTTGGGATCAATTCGAACAATAATAAGCAGGACGTAATTAAGAAGATAGAACATCAAGTCACGTGATAGGTTTTCCGAGCAATTGCATTTTTAATATTTAATAAATAATGAAAATAATGATAGATAAATTCTTATGATTTATTTATTTATTTATGAATATTTAATATTTAATGATTAATAATACATAATTAATTTATTTTTATTATTACAAGTTATTCCTCACGTGGCACAGTTCAAGTCTTAGTACAGAAAGGTCAAGATATTGGCCACCTAGCGAATGGATAAGACATTTTTATTTTTTTCATTCTGCCATCTGGGGAATTAACATTATTTTATAAAATATTCGTGAAATTCAAATTAATTGCCAACGAACGAACGAACAAACAAACAAACAGTTAAACAGGTCAACGAAAAATAAATAAAAGATTTCTATGCAGTCGTTCAATAACAAAAATGGATGCCAAAATGGTGGACAAAACGGTGGAGAAATCAAGTTTCAACGAAAATATGCTCGGAAAAATGGCAAAAAATCGAAAGAATTTTGAAAGAAATTCTTTTCTTTAAAATACAATTATAAATGAATTTCGTTTTTAAAAAAAAAACAAATCTTAAAAGCTCTTTTAAATAAATATTACGCACGAATTATTAATGCAATATAAGTTAAATTGGCAAAAAACAACTGCGCAGCATTGCTTTTTAATTGGATAGCGGCTTCAACGTAACAGCCAATCACAAGAGGGGAATGCATTATAATCTGTAACGTCTTCAACACTGAAATCACGATTAGTTTGAAACAAAATAGAAGATATCTTGATATTCTTATGCAATGCGTTGTATGGTCAAAGCGTATCGAACAATGCGTTGTATGGTCAAAGCATGTCAAACAATGCGTTGTATGGTCAAAGCATATCGAACAAAGAACAACATTGATGAACGGACTTGAATACAAGCGTTTTGTTGCAAACATGATACCTCTTACCACGCTGGTAGTTACGACGGTACGATTTACCCATAAGGATGGACAAGGTGAGCAAAGCAAAGAAAAGAAAATTGCATAAAATTCGAATTTACCCTCAATTGTTGTGAAATTCAGCGTAATTATCTGGAAATGATATCAAAGATATGATGAACAACATCTTCAAATAATAGCTCCATCATCATCGTCGTCGTCATCTTCCTTTATTCTTTCTTTATCGTCCTTCAAGATATGATGCACTGCTTGGGATAAAATATTTTGTCTTTGTTCTTCTCCCATCTTTCAGAGGTCACGTAGAGAATTTTGTTTCTATTTTTAAATCTATTCAACGACGAAAAACACGTGGTCAGTGCACTTCCGCTTCCGGTCGGCGTCCTACTTCCGGTCAGGGCGGATGCCATATTTGGTCGGCCGTTGGTACAGGTGGAGGTCGCCGGCTCATCCAGGTAATAGTCGAATTCCGATGACGACGTCGACGATGATGTGAACAGAAACGTACACGACGTCATCAGATCGTTGTCGCTACTGCAGCTGCTACTGCTACCACACGTACTGTACCAGTCACGCCAGTGGTGATGAAGACGACGATGATGTTGATGATGACGGTGACGATGACGACGACGACGGTGCTGACAGTTTCGACTTCCACGGAGAACCTCCTCGGTATGTGCATCACCTTCAGAAACTTTCACCTCTGATCCCAAGCTCCCCTTTGACCTCGATAACCTCTCGCCCAATGACCGACCCTTTCTTTCTTCGCAACGTAGGTCAGGCCAAATATTTTCACCGGCGGAAGGTTGGTTCAATTCCAGGTTCAAACCAACTTCGATCCTTTTTCTATAACGGAAAGGTGAAAGGTCGGCAAGCAACGACCTATGGTAGCCAGGGGCTTGCATTTTGGCCACGCCCAGCCTAGGCTGTCTGGTCGGGGGCGGAGATGGGAGGGACGGTTTATTTTTAGCTACCTGGAAATCCCCACCGTTGACTAGTTTTTCTAATGTTTCGTGCTTATCCAAGTTATTCTTAAACATCACATTCTGATACACTTCGGCTTCAAAGTGGCGGATTTTCCTGGCGTTATCATTACCAGGATCTTTTTGTTTCTGTTTCAGTTTCGATTTCGATGAATTTCGATATGACATCTTCCCAATGCGGTTTTCGAAGTCTTGAATAGGTTTTCCTTGAGACTTCAAGTTGCATACGATTTCAATTGGATTCAATTGGTGATAAAATCCACGCTTGCCCTCATCCTCGTCGTCGTCATCACCATCACTAGATGATGACGAACGTCTCCTTTTGCCGCAAACATCATTATCATCATCGTCATCATCTCGACAGTCTCCGCTAAAGACCTTGTCGTAGGTGTTGTGTTTAATGAAAGAATCCGAGGTTTTCCTATAGCCACTTCCACCGTCACCATCATCACCATCGTTTCCGTCATCGTCTTCGGAACTGAGCAAGGAGTTGTGCCTTTGGTAGTAGCGGTAGGCGGCCTGGAGACGCCTGCCCCTGGGCTTCTGCTGAGATTTTGGCGTGATTTTCTCCAGCTCCGCATAGTCCGACGATGGTTTTCCATCCTTCATTCTTCGCTTCTTCCCGGAATCAGACGAGTAGCCGTCGCTTCGCACTCGACTCCATTTCCTGGCTCTCGACGTTTGTAAATACTTTGCCGCATCTCTGCTCACCTTGGAGACGATCCTTCCAGGTGAATCTCCTCTCGACGATGGCCGAATATTTATCGATTTGACGTTGTCCTTTGGACGGATATTGGAAGACTTTGTAGGTATGGGTTCAGGAATGGTTGAGTATTCTACCCGCTGATCATCATCATCATCATCCTCAGCCATTTTAGCTTCGGAAATTCCACTAACTGGATGCAGTTTCAGTTCGGAAAAAAGAAACCGATTTAAAATCTTGAAAGTGAAACTTTTACCGTCACCTTTGCAATCATCCATAACGTGGCCGCACGGCTTCTCGACACCGCACCTATCCAGCCACCTTTCTAACTCGTCCCCACAGCCTTTGGAAACTATCCAATCGCCGGATCTGACGGCATTCAGCCAGCATCTTCCCACCTCTCGGCCGTGGGCCAAAGGTTTTGCTTCCACTTCGCTGAGCATGGCCTCGTAGATTCCGAGGGAGGAGCGTTCGCTGCCCGAAGCCCTACGTAACTTTTCGTACAAGTTGAGGCTCGATAGACTAGAAATGTAGTTGAGGTAGTTATAATTGTTGTTGTTATTGTTGATTGCGTTTTTATCCTCGACGTTGTTATTGTTGTTGAGGACGGACGAGTAACTTTTGTAACTATGTACGCTTGTTGTTAGCTCCGTCGATGGCTCGTCAAAGCCGTAGGTGGATTTGGAAACGGAACAGTTGAGAACCGTCTTACCGGGAGGTAGTCTTTTGGGATAAGCGTCACTTTCGGAACTCACGACGGACATAAACATGAGTTTATCTTCTAGACTGACTTCGCTTCGTACAGAAGAAGCCAATGGTTCTCTTAGGATGGATGATTCCAGTTTGAAGTAGTTCTCGTCGTTCAGAGACGCTTGCATGGTCGTATGAGGGACCAATTTCAGAGGTTCTCCAGTGGCTTGGTCATTTGACCCTGTTGATTGTTGTTGATTGACAGATTGGTTTGAGCAACTATAGCAAAACAGTTTGTCTTCTTGTTGGTAGAATATTTGCTCAATCAACGACCTTTTTTAAACATTATTAAATATTAATTATTAATGAGTTCAAGTAATTAAAAATTAAATTATCAAACATGCCTGTTGCATTGAGAGCATTTGAAGCAAGTTTCATTAGAATGCCATTGGTCAGCACCGCATATCACGTGACCCTCATCGTGCTGAATGACCACTCCACAAGCGGAACATGCTTGGCCTTCTGGAGCCAGCCTATCAAAGCAAGGGCAACAGAAGGGAGTTCCGCCCAATATGACGTAGCGCCGCCCACCTAGCTGAGAGTGACATGATTGGCAGATGAAGTGGCCTACGTGCCAACTTTTAGACTCCGCCTCAGTGCATTCGTCAGCAAATATGATCTGATTCAAATAAATATTTTATATTCAATATATCAATAAATAAATCAAATTAACAAATATTATTAAAAAGTCAGAAAAAATGTAAAATTGTTATATTTTTCTAATTAAATGCAGCTAAAGGCATTTAAATTCAAGCGACCAGTTGAAAATCTCAAAATAAAATCAGCACTAAGGAGGTCAAAGTTCGAATCAGTATAGACTTTAGCGGTGACCTCATCGCAAGCACTGCATCTCGGCTTCAACCTCTCTGCGTGGTGTCTGCCGCAAAAGAGACGTCCCTCGTCGTGGAAGTAAATCCAGTCAACCAGGATCTCCTGGCACTCGCTGCACACGAAGCAGGACGGATGCCAAAACAGGTCCAGAAGCTCCGCCCTTTCGACTTTGATTGACAGCTCCCCTTCGGTCAGGCCGTGCCCACACTGTTTATCAAGACCGAGTTATTTTTTGTGAACGATGATAACAACACAACAATAAAACAAATTTTTGTTAATAACGACAACATCGATATGGCCGACAATAATTATATTATCTTGAGCAGCAATCGATTAATTGATAAATAATTATTTAGAATTAATGATAATTAGTTTTAAAATGTTTCAAACTGAATTAAGAAATGGTCTCTCAATCATCCATACCTTTTGACATGTTATTCCATCATCGTCGGCATCGGCAGGTGCGCTTGTACCTGCGTTCGAAGAAGCGTGGCGGCGCTCACCCGTGACGCCTGGAACATCATCCCTTCTTCTTCCCCCTCCTCTGCTCCATTCATCCGTGACGATTTCCACTTTCCCTCTGCCGAAGTTTTCCTTCCTCCTCTTGGAATTGAAGAGTTTCAGTTCGCGTTTCTCAGCCTCGTTGAGAGACTGACAGAAGCTGGTGTTTATTATTATTTATTCATTAGATCGTTATGAATTATAACTACATATTGTGTGTTGTGATTAATGAGGCGTGACGTAAATTTCTTATGTAATTATGTCGTGATATTATTATTGTTATCGTTATCATTAACTCTTGTACAGACATGATTATAATTATATTATAATTAATTATATTAATTAAGAACCGAATATGCAACCAATAGTATATACAACTATCATCATCGTCGTCCCCAAGAACAGTTAAATATTGACGTGAACAAATTCACTTTTCGTCGAAATCCTGAGGCGGAAGTTGTCTGACGGTGGCCATGATCATGGCGTCCCTTTCCAATCGCTTCCAGTTCAGGCCGGCAGTGGAGCGTGAGATCTGAAGGACATGTAAGAATTTCTATTTAATAAGTAAAAAAATTTAATAAATTAAATGTTATTTTAAATAATATTCTCTTAAATGTTTACAATTAAGGAGAATTTACTCGGTGAGACTAAAACATTGTTGTTTTATTCCTCATCAGGAAATAAAGATAATA
>CM067527.1:11602500-11610000 GCA_034509925.1 Hirudinaria manillensis
CAATCGAGTCAATCAATCATTCAACCAAAGTGCCGATTGACATTCAATCAAACAGTCAATCAAAAACCATCAAACACCGATGATGTAGCAAGGTCATATTCTTATATATCCTAAAAGATATGCATTCAAAGTCCACAAAGACTCCTTTGCAGTCCATGGCCGATCCATGTTTCACTTCAAGGACATTCCAACTCCTCACCCTGTCCATCGAATCGTCCAGTCAACCCAGATCAATCACGGCAGCTCATCAACCCAAACACTCAATCGACAACCAATCAACCCACTCAATCAGCAAGCCAGCCGGTCGTGGTGGCACGTGATGTGAAAATATTAATCTCCTTATTAAATTAAACACCGCCTGTCCGCACTCCCGTCACATCCATCACCCGCGGACAATTTGTGTTAATGTTGGTCGCTGTGGTAGTAGTGGTGATGGTGGTCGCTGTGGTAGTGGTGGTGGTGGTAGTCGCTGTGGTAGTGGTGGTGGTGATGACGATCAGTGTGCTTGTGGTGGCAGCCATGATAAGTTTCGTCGCATAAGTTAGACGACTTTAAAATCATTAAAATATTAATATTACCATTAATTGTTATTAATTGTTTTATAATTATTAAAATATAATTATTTACTAATTATTTACAAACTCCTCCCCCTAGTACAGCATCACGTGTCACCAAGGTATTAACTATTGATGGAAGGTCCAATCAATGCTGACGACCATTTTGCACCTGTAGTGGCACCGGTGGGCACGATGGTGATGATGATGATGATGGTGGTGGTGATGATGATGATGATGATGATGATGATGATGATGATGATGATGATGATGATGATGATGATGATGATGATGATGGTGGTGGTGGTGATGGTGATGATGATAGTAGTGTCGAGGACGTTTTGCTTGGTGTCATTAAATGTATCGGTTAATGAATAATATTTTTTTTTTTTTTTTTTTTTTTTTAGAGTTTAGAGTTTATTGAACAAACAATTGAACAAACAATAATGTACATAAGTACACCAACAAAACAAATTAAACTTAAAATACAAAATAAACTCATAGGGTCAGTCTTAAGGAAGCGCAAGCTTCCGCTAAACAGACTGGCCCTAAAAATCATAATATATATAATACAACCATGTAAATTCAAACAACCCTTACTAAATGAGACTTATACAATTTCTTAAACAACAGAAACAATAACTCATAAGGACATGAATGAAAACAAGTTAATTCCCTAACTGAATCTGGAATTGAAGTATATAATCTGGGCCCATAACATTGTATAGAAAATAATTTCAAAGTAGATTTAGCAAAGGTAGGACTGTATTCGTGAGTGTTACGTAAGAAATAAGAAGGATTGTTATAGGTATTGCTTGTTATGAAAAAATCTGAAAATATTTTAGGAATAGAATTGAAGTGATAGGCAAACATAAAAAGGGCAGTTTGTAAGTCATGAATTTGGGTTACACTTAGTAAATTATTGTTTGTAAAAGCAGAGACAGTCGATGATAGAGGCGGCAGCAGGAAAATGACACGCACAATCCGTTTTTGTAATAATGATAACTGATGTAAGTGTGTCTTGTAAGTAGAAGCCCATATGATATTACAGTAAGTTAGGTAGGGATAGACAAGTGAAAAATATAATGAAAGTGCTATTTTTGTGTTGATAAAAGGCCGTATCCTTGATATTATTCCAATATTTCTGGAGATGCGATTTTGTAAATAATTTTACAATGGTTTATTAATTTATCCCGCATAATTAAATTGAAATAAATATTATTATTATTATTTTAGTTGTTGTTATTATTATTATTATTATTATTATTATTATTGTTATTATTGTTATTATTAACTCACTTGCGGATGAAATTCATTGGCAGGCCACGTAACTTCGTCGATTGCGCAACCGCTATCATCATCAGAAGGGGCATACAAGGCTTCCCTGAAGGGTACTTTCTGTCGCACCCTGCCCGCTGATTGGCCAGTGGACGCTGTGGCGGACGATTCTGATTGGCCGATAGGGGCGGGTGAAGCCATCAGACCTCTCCTTTTAGTGCAAGATCTTTTAGGCGATAAGTCCGACCCTCGACATGATTGGTCGCTATTTACGGCATTGGGGAAAACCGATGACGTAGACGAAGAAGGTTGTGGAAGGATGGACTGAATGAGGAACGTGTAATCCTCAGTTGTAATGGGAGCTGGAAGAACCGGTGAAGCGGAACGGCTCAAGTCGTTCATGCTTCAGAGAGGCGATGAAATCGAAAGCAGTGGATTGTTTCGACTGCCCGGGTAATTCCACGTCTATTTTTATCCTCCCTGGATTTTACGTGATGACTAATTTTAGACTTTCCTCGCTCGGCTTAATTTGTAGGCCTGAAATTAATTTCAACTTTTATCGCTAATAGTGATAGAAATAACAATTTATTATTATAAAAATTATTAAAAAGTAGCATTAATAATATTAATAATGTCAACAATAATTATTTATATAATAAATAATATTATTATTATTATTACTATTAATAACAATAGTAATATTGTTAATAATAATAACATCAATCATGTAATAATCAGTAATATAATAAAAATCACGTTAACAAATTTTAAATTATTGATATTACTAACATATTGTTTTATTCCAAAATTTAATCAAAAGAATTTAAATATTTACGACGACAATGATATCATAAAGCTGCTGAATGGACCAATAACGGCCCGGGGTCGGCTCTGTATGACGTCATCCTCATAACGACCTGTAAGTAGGCAGCCGACACGCTTCAATGAACTCTGACGATGGGGGCGATTTGAGTTAAGAGGATGGATAGGTGGGTGTGTGTGTGGGTGGATGGGTGGGTGGGTGGATGGGTGGGTGGATGGGTTGGTGGATGGATGGGTGGATGGATGGGTGGATGGACGGACGGAGGGTTGGTCAGAATGTCAGACAGAGATTTGTTCGGCAATTGTGGAATATATCCAGTTGATTCGGTGCAAGATGGGTATACAGAAATGAGGAGGATATCATGAATTGGGGAGGATTGAAACGAGTGGTAGATAATGTTTCAGTGATTGAATTGATTGGTGGATTGATTGATTGATTGATTGATTGATTGATTGATTGATTGATTGATTGATTGATTGATTGATTGATTGATTGATTGATTGATTGATTGATTGACTGATTGATTGATTGATTGATTGATTGATTGATTGATTGATTGATTGATTGATTGATTGATTGATTGATTGATTGATTGATTGATTGATTGATTGATTGATTGATTGATTGATTGATTGATTGATTGATTGATTGATTGATTGATTGATTGATTGATTGATTGATTGATTGATTGATTGATTGATTGATTGATTGATTGATTGATTGATTGATTGATTGATTGATTGATTGATTGATTGATTGATTGATTGATTGATTGATTGATTGATTGATTGATTGATTGATTGATTGATTGATTGATTGATTGATTAATTGATTGATTGATTGATAGATTGATTGATTGATTGATTGATTGATTGATTGATTGATTGATTGATTGATTGATTATCAGAGACGATGATTGAGGAACAAGTGGAAATATTGTCGGTGCCAGAACTGATGGCGACGATGACGACGACGATGATGTTGATGATAATGGCAGGAAAACACGGCAACAATTATTGGAAGAGATTACTTGAGGAGAAAGATGTCGATGATGAGTGAGAGAATGAAGAGGAGGACGAGTGCGAGGATGAATTAATCAGACGCACAGATGCAGGACGTTATTGGATTTCTTTAATTTCATCCCTTTTGTCGCCAGGAATTTCCAGGTTTCCATTTCCGTCGGATGCGATTAGTTGGCTATTCATCCATTCTTCGTTCCATCTATCTATCCATCCATCCGTCCATCCATCCGACCATCCATCCGTCCGTCCATCCGTCCGTCCATCCATCCGTCCATCCGTCCGTCCATCCATCCGTCCATCCATCCAGACCTAATAATTAATAAGGCAATGTATAAGAAGTAATAATTATTTTAATAATCACGGAGACGATTCAAAACATTTAGCAGATGGACGGATGGAAGGACTGAAAGATGAAATAAGACGTGGAAGGACTGAAAGCAAAAAAAAATGAAAGAACATTTCAAATCAGCGGAAGACGGAAAAATACAATTTGAGTTTCAGAAAATAGTTTTGAAAAAAGAATCCGTCAAAGGTACTTTTTCGTATCTGTACGTGTCCCTATCCCTCAATGTTCTTCTTTAGCTTTCCATCCCTCAATCTGTATCTGTACGTGTCCCTATTCCTTCATTGTTCTTTTTTAGCTTTCCATCCCTCAATCTGTATCTGTACGTGTCCCTATTCCTTCATTGTTCTTCTTTAGCTTTCCGTCCCTCAATCTGTATCTGTACGTGTCCCTATTCCTTCATTGTTCTTCTTTAGCTTTCCATCCCTCAATCTGTATCTGTACGTGTCCCTATCCTTCATTGTTCTTCTTTAGCTTTCCATCCCTCAATCTGTATCTGTACGTGTCCCTATCCCTCATTGTTCTTCTTTAGCTTTCCATCCCTCAATCTGTATCTGCATGCCTCATCCCTATGAACGTCAGCATCTCTTTTTCTTCCGCATGGAGATCACGTGACTGCATGCAAATCATCGACCTAACAGAAAGAAAAGATACGTCGAACGTTCAAACAAGATCTCGACGTCACTGCGCATGTCTCGAGAGCTCTGAATCATCTTCATTCTTTCATTCTTCTCTCTTTCAATCCCATCCTTCGGTACAAATAACCATCCATTCATACGTTCGTTCATTCATTCGTTCATTCATTTATCCAATCACAGGAAGTCCAACCGCTCTGTCAATCCATCCTGCTATCCATCCAGTCTTCCATACATTTATCCATCTCTCCTTCTGTCTGGAAATAGCTAACCCATTGTTTAATCCTTAAGTCCATCCATCACTCCAGACCATCCATTTATTCATCCATTCATCCGTCCATCCATCCCTGCCTCCTTCCATTAAGAAGCACCACGTGACTGAATGGGTCACGTGTTCTGATTGAGGTCTCGATCTCGGTGACATCTTCCTTTCTTGGCGACGAGTAGACGCTTCTTGGACCTCCGTGATGAAGAAGAAGAAGATGATGATGATGACGATGACGATGATGATGATGATGATGATAGTGATGATGATGATGACGACGACGATGACGACGATGACGATGATGACGATGATGAGGAAGTGGAATTTTGAGAATAATATGAATTGTGATTGTTGTCGTCGTCCTCATCATCATCATAACTGGCATTGTCATCACTCTAGAAACATCATCATCATCATGGCTAATAATATCGCTATGACATCATCATCAATACCAGCAGCACCAATTGTCATTATCATCATCATCACCACCGCCCCAGAATTGGCATGAGATCGAAATGACGGTTGTTTTCCGAGACACTCCAGGTGGAGATGAAATTGTTGGAAGCGAATGACGGAAGAATTGATGAAAGTTTCGAGAAATTTGTTGATTAAATGCTTAAAAGATAAAAAAAAAATAAATCGGTTGACATGTTAAATTAATAAACATCTGTTTAAATATTCAATAAAAAACATTTACAAGAAAAATAAACAAACACCTTCATCCAACGTTTCAATCAGTTGAGCTCGAATCAACCACCAAACAATTGATTGACTCTTCAATCAACCACCGACCAATTGATTGACTCTTCAATCAACCACCGACCAACTGATTGACTCTTCAATCAACCACCGACCAACTGATTGACTCTTCAATCAACCACCGACCAACTGATTGACTCTTCAATCAACCACCGACCAACTGATTGACTCTTCAATCAAGACATCTGAATGAACTTCAGTTCTTCGTCTTCAACGCTTTCAATTCATTTTCAATACCTTCAATCAACCTAATTCTGTCCTTTTTAAACATTTTTCAATCCAACCAGAAAAAAAATAAGAAACTCATTTTCCTTTTTGTGAGGTTTTTGAATGGACCAATCAAATTATTTTAACCACTCATGCCATCACTATCATCATCAATATCATCATCGTCATCATCATCTTCATCGTCGTCGTCATCGTCTTCATCACCGACGTCATCAATATGGTCATTGAGTAAATGCATAGAACTACTGGAACGGGCACTCGTGCGGAATGCATGAGATAAGGATGGAAGGAATGTCTCAAGTGTTCGCGTGTGGGTGGGTGGGTGGGTGGGTGGGTGAGTGAGTGAGTGAGTGAGTGAGTGAGTGAGTGAGTGAGTGAGTGAGTGAGTGAGTGAGTGAGTGAGTGAGTGAGTGAGTGAGTGAGTGAGTGAGTGAGTGAGTGAGTGAGTGAGTGAGTGAGTGAGTGAGTGAGTGAGTGAGTGAGTGAGTGAGTGAGTGAGTGAGTGAGTGAGTGAGTGAGTGAGTGAGTGAGTGAGTGAGTGAGTGAGTGAGTGAGTGAGTGAGTGAGTGAGTGAGTGAGTGAGTGAGTGAGTGAGTGAGTGAGTGAGTGAGTGAGTGAGTGAGTGAGTGAGTGAGTGAGTGAGTGAGTGAGTGAGTGAGTGAGTGAGTGAGTGAGTGAGTGAGTGAGTGAGTGAGTGAGTGAGTGAGTGAGTGAGTGAGTGAGTGAGTGAGTGAGTGAGTGAGTGAGTGAGTGAGTGAGTGAGTGAGTGAGTGAGTGAGTGAGTGAGTGAGTGAGTGAGTGAGTGAGTGAGTGAGTGAGTGAGTGATGAGTGAGTGAGTGAGTGAGTGAGTGAGTGAGTGAGTGAGTGAGTGGAGTGAGTGAGTGAGTGAGTGAGT
The DNA here is from genome assembly GCA_034509925.1 of Hirudinaria manillensis. NCBI lineage: Eukaryota > Metazoa > Annelida > Clitellata > Hirudinida > Hirudinidae > Hirudinaria > Hirudinaria manillensis. The sequence goes on from CM067527.1 coordinate 11,609,304, forward strand.
GAGTGAGTGAGTGAGTGAGTGAGTGAGTGAGTGAGTGAGTGAGTGAGTGAGTGAGTGAGTGAGTGAGTGAGTGAGTGAGTGAGTGAGTGAGTGTGAGTGAGTGAGTGAGTGAGTGAGTGAGTGAGTGAGTGAGTGAGTGAGTGAGTGAGTGAGTGAGTGAGTGAGTGAGTGAGTGAGTGAGTGAGTGAGTGAGTGAGTGAGTGAGTGAGTGAGTGAGTGAGTGAGTGAGTGAGTGAGTGAGTGAGTGAGTGAGTGAGTGAGTGAGTGAGTGAGTGAGTGAGTGAGTGGTCGAAGGATCTCGGAGTATTAATAGCCGGAATTTGGACTCTGGAAAGTAGAAATCCCGTCTTCCAATCCATGGGTGGTTCATGCGTTCACTGAGGCGTGAATGAGGAATGCACCTGCCTCCATGTTTCTTCCACGCACGTGTGAACTCCCACAATGGAAGTCGATTGGTGCTCCAGTTGTTGTGCATTCGTTCACGTGCTTTTCCTGGAAGTTTGGAATCGTAGGAGTGGTGTTGCTGTTCTTGACTCATGTCTGTCCTTTTCGCTCCTTCTTTGCTTCGATTCATCTTTCGAAGAGTGGTGATTGCGTTGAGCGGAATAATGCAATAAATATTTTGAAATCCTACGTATTCGGGGTCATCATCATAATCACCACAATAACTATCGTTATCATCATTACCACCGTCTCT